>ATSW01004283.1:0-14000 GCA_000444245.1 Botryllus schlosseri
TGGGGAGATGTGGTACCGATGGATCAAAAATTGCAAAATGATCTCTGGCCCTCAAATCTTCAGCCAAGAATAGCAGATCTTTTGCTGTCTCAACACTTCGATACAAGCTCTACCTATCGCGGACATTTACATGAATATCCGCCTTTTCGGAAAATATTCATAAACGTTTAAAATTTGTTGCTCGAACGTGTCATCGGTCCCCACCCGGTGGGTCCAAAGGCACACGACCATGGGACCTATGAGACATACGCTCAAAAACTCAAATTTGTTAACTTGTTTTGTTCTGTACTATAAGCTAAGCTACAGCAAGCCAATGAATAATGTTTCGTCGCGACCATCAAGAATAAAATAGATTATATCAACTCAAATGTTGGCATAAAATCATGTTTTGATTTACGCCTAAACTTACAAAATTAATGCCACAATTTTCAAACTCTACGAAATCCGCGAATATTGGTTGGAATGAATTCAAATTTGGTGTGAGTCGTTTTTTAAGGCAACCTAACGATTTAATCAAGTAACCTGCAAGATTCAGGAAAAAAGGTTATTTTTGAACAGCCCTATGCCACATGCATAATACCCGCAAATCGACATTTTGACTTTCAACTACCTCGTAATAGCGATAAAACACCGCAGGTAACTATGATTTACAGCCTATATATATGTAGGCGAGTTTCTGTTGATAAGTGATTAGTTGGTCCATCTATTTTGCTTGATTTGGCTATGGTACCATAGGTCCCCCGCCCTATAAATATTGTAATTGACTTAAAAATAGTCCTCTCGAGGATGATATTGATTCAAAAAATATGTGCCATTATATACCCTGATACAAGCCCTAGACTTCACATCAAAAATTATGGCGGGTTTGCTAGTCTGAAAGGTGATATAGAAAAATGCAAATGTCGATCCAAATTTACTTTACACCCCCTAAAACGCAAATCATTCGTCACAGACCCCATAACTCACGCAGGTCGAATTTTTTTGCATGTGAGGAAAGATTGTGTCAGCATGTAATTGTAGACAAATTCACTGAGTGTAATCATGGAATTATCATAGAGAATTTTTCAAGTATTTTCGGTCCCAGTGATCCATCGGTACCACATCTCCCCTATATATACACTTGCGATGTGGTAAAGGAAATGAATCCATGCTATACCGATAGTGACAGAGTATGAAACATGAAGTCGCCCAATGTAAGAAGCCGTTCCAAATATGTGTAAGAAATAAATAGAGACGCCCCAAGAACATAATATATGGATAGATATACTGTATACCTGTCCGATATGGTATCGGACAAGGGGCTTAACCAGGGATATCTAGAACTTCTAAATATCCCTGGGCTTAACTAACGAGCCCAAGGCGCCAATCCCCACATTAGATTTACGTCATGGACATTTAAAGAGCTTCTTGGTGGTACAGAACTTAAATATACAATTGAATAGTACTCATATTGAAATGAATCCGAATATTTTCGGCTGACACTCGTCAGGGGTGATCGTCAGCAACTAGTAGAATATTGTAAAGAACATTGTATATGAACATTGAACAATCGTATCACAAAATATGACGTCACCAGCATGGAATGAAATCTCAAATAAGAGAGCGTTCAAGTACTATTTTAAGATGCTACACGAACTCCTTCTGTAGACAAAGCTTTGCTGATGTATTTTGATAAAGGTCGACTCCAAGGAGATGCTTGCGATTACCCATGACGAGTGTCAGCCAGAAATATTCGGGTTCATTTCAATATGAGTATACTATTCAATTGTGTCTCGGACATTGTGATGTCACGAAATTATCCCACCCCAAATAATTGAATAAAGAAACTAAAATAATATATATAAATAAATTAGTTGTAAAAAAATCATCACGCCCATACATCACATTATCACAACCTTCACTAGATATAGGTTGAGAACATCGGCCATTGTTCTGAGGGACACATTGGCTAGAGAGCACTTTCAGGTGAATGGAAACAATTCATTACAGCAAAGTGTGAGCTTAATAGGCCTGTATGAGTGTGTGCATGTGCATCCCTTATGGAATTGCTACTGCTGTAATTGCGATAAGGAAACTGCAATCTTTCGTAAAGTCGCTGCCGTAATTACGTCTATATCTTCGGATAGCAAATGTATATATAGGGATAACATATGCAAATGAAAGGCGCCGGGCATTTATCATTCACAAGCCCCGTATAGGGACACCACTTACGCGCCTCAATAGACGATATACGCGAGACCTTTATCTTGAAAAGTAAACGTCACACTTGCGTAGAAGATAAATTACGCGAACACCGCCGCACAAAAGACAAGGAACGGAACCGTATACTTTCGCAAATATTTGCCATCAAACCGGGAACTCACTTCATAGCTTGTTCATCGAGGACAACCAGAACCACCTGGTACTGCTTCGTCTTGACCAATGAGATCACGTCGGCGTGATTCATGTCCATGATGGATTTTCCGTTTACCGCCAAAACGCGGTCGTTCTCAAATAATCCCGCAATTTCGGCGCAGCTGTCGGCGTCAATCTTTCCGATATATTCTCCTGGAATTATTCAGTGGATTTGTAATTACCCGGCAATCTAATTCTTATTCTAGCCAGTGGATCGATGACATTGGTTCATGCTCTGATTCAATAGTCACACTTTACCAATGTGTTGCTTGACACAATAGAGTTATAAAATATTATATTGCATGTCAACCAAGAAGCAAAAATTAATTGATGGATGATTCACGTGTTTAAGCTTATAGAAAATTACTAGGAAATCAAAATCAAGCAGATGAAGTTATCGAACAATATTCTATACATGTAGCTTTCAGAGACTAAATTAGTTTGGTAAACATGGTAAGAGATATCCGAAGCAATGTCAGTCAGTGGCTCCCAACCCTGGGTCCGCGACAAGGTCAAGGGGCTTCGTGAGTGTCCAATAGATTGGATGTTAAGCGAGAATGCCTAGGTTAAAAAATAATGACACATTTGGTTATGACGTTAATTTGTTTATGTTGTCTTTTTTCGTATTACACTCTCTGTTCCCCAATTTCTGCTACTTATATAGCTATGCGAAGTTGAGCTTCAGATCATTGTTACCATAAAAAGAAAGAAAACGGAGAATCGTTGAGACCAAAGCGTCGTGCGTGTATAGTTTATCTGTTTAGATGCAAAATGACTGAAAAGCGGAAGTAGCAGACTATCGTAGGTTCATTTAGTGCCATATTGTGAGTTTTTTGTCTTGTAGTCCGTGGCGCACAAGACTATAACTGCTGATAAGTGCCCCTCTAAACCTTTATTAATAAAAATTGAGACTGCGAAGGCTTCTCATTAAATTCGTTATGAGTTCGTAGTTCATATAGTTCGTCCATAGTTGTTCTAAAAGCGTCTCCTTATTCGAATTTCTGTTCCAATGGTTTTTTACCGCACCATTGCCGTTGTTCGCAATTTTGTAAATATAATTCGATAACAATGCTACATTTACAACATGCTAGTATTCATAAACACACACTCCACATAGCGAAATTATGTTGGTTGAACTCAATGTGAAATTTATGGTTATGAAAGTAGTAAGCTTGGTCATACGATAAATACTTGAAGTGACCATGTCAAAAGCTTGGAAAACACCGACGGAGATGATGCCATAGTTACCGGTTCACAACGTAACCGCAAGTTCGCTCATCCTAACCTGGCGACGAGGACTTTGCGCGCAAAAAGAATCCGTAGCCGTTCGTGGGATGCTTCAGCATATGCACGACTCTGACTTTTCCCGCGTTCTCATTCGACTTCGACTTCGCCTTGGCCTTGGTCGATTGCTGCTTGACTTTCGTGGAACTGGACTTCTTCACTGACTTGCTTGAAGACGAGGATGAGTTTCGAGAAGACGTGGAGCCTCGCACCATCTTTTCGGTGATGGGAATGTTACTGTGGATACCAAGTATAGGAGTTGCTGATGGTGTACAAATGGTAACTACAATTCAAACGAAAATCGTTTATTTTGACGATTTCCACAAGGGTGTAAATAGGGTGATTTCACACCCATTACAATAGGTCAAAACGAGTCCAATACAGCAATTCTTATGACAATTTTACAGTTATATTGTTTTGCATGGTGAATCTTGCAGAATGTTGATCAGACTTTGGTATAGTTTTGAGAATTTCTAGGCTATGTACAGTATGAAAATGGTGTCCTGAGCGCGAAATATTTAAGGTTCTGTTACAGCTCAAAGTGCAGATAGATGAAATTGACGAGGTACAGCAGAAAGTAGCCAGAATACGTTTTAATGACACGGGAAACGGACTGAAAAACAGGACTTATTGAAAGTTGGTCGATTATCAACGACCTTATATGCACAGTTCATTTTGTGCGGCAGTCTTCTATATACTAATGTATTATAAGATGTGTAATGCGGTGACTCAGTGAAAATATGGCCTTGTAGATTAGCGTAAGGGTTCGCCAGGTTGGTAAAGGTTAAGGACTGGGTGACGTAATATAGTCTGATTCTGCTCACTTGGTTTTGCAATGATCATAACCACTCTCATCGATAACGAGCAGGCTGACTTTAGTTCCCGACGCCTTTATCAGTTCGACCACTTGCTTGTGTTGCATTTTTTCGATGTTTTTCTTTCCGACTGCTATTAGTCTGTCGCCTTGCTTCAGGCCGGTGCCATCTGAGGCGCCTCCCTCGGTCACATTTTTGATAAAGTCCCCTGATATGGAAATTTAGAATGTCTCAGTTTTAACCGACTGCATCGTTAAACACAGAGGTGATCCAAATCCATATTTATAAACTCAATACAATAGTACACCAGCCTTTCGTGGGCTAGAAGTCGGTAAAATAGGTGCATGTTATCGGAAGCTCTCATAAATTTGCAATGCTCAGATTGCATTATACGGTGAGTAAAGAACAATCGAACTCATTCCGAGACTGAAGAAAAGGAATATTGTAAATTTCCTAAATAATCCAGTAAGCATTGTTATAGCAAGCATATCGAAGTCAAAATGCTAAATTAACTATTACCCTTGGAGTCTCTTTCCAAAAAGAATCCGAACGAGTTATTCTTCTTCTTGATTTTACAAAGTCGCGGTCGAGGTTCGACTTTAGAAGATTGCCGAACAGGTCGCTCTGTTCTGAACAAAAACGAGAATTTCAGCATAGAGTGACATGTTATTTGAGGCGAATATAGGCGAAACTAGGAAAGGTCTTCCGTTTACTAAACAATCACTGCGGAAGAGATCATCATCGATCAAATGAGTGTTGCCATAGTGACATATATTCAAGAAAGAAAAAAATCTGGACAGGTCAAGTTCAATAGCATACATACGTCACAGCCCCGTCATATGCTGGTACCCCGCGCTACACAGGAATAAGCTGTGAAGTTCATATAACGGGAGAGATAACAGGATTATGAAAAATGATGTTATATCATACTGCAATTAGGATGGCATTTAAACCAAAAATCAATTTAAAACAAACATGTTTAAAACATGGCCTTTGTTTAAGACATGTTTTTGATGTTTTTTATTGTTTATTTCTTCGTCATGATGTCATCAATCTTTAAGTGTGACGTCACAGTAGATTAGCATAGAAAAATTGAAAATATAGGGTAAATATGGCTCCTTTGACCAAAAAGACTTCCGACTCTAGTCATAAAAGGACCAAAAATATCTTTAACTGGGACTTCATCGCTATGCAGCATTTTTACGGTCTGCGGTCATCATCATCAGAACACCCATTCCGTACCAACGATCTATATCTGTACTAAAACTGTTGAGGCGACGACGATTTCGAGTGTTCCAACCATGCCATATCGTATACGTCGACAATATTGGGCGCAAATCGGCCATTTTTCGAAAGTATTTACAAAATAATGGCATGATTAAACATTAAAAAAAAAAATTTATAACGGCATTTTTTAATCCAATGTTTAAATGATGTTTTAAACAAAGTGTTTTAAAACACAATTTGTTTAGAATGCAGCCCTAACTGTAATGTTGATATTTATTTTGAGTATCGTCAACACCATGTCTCTATAACGGTAATAACTGCATTAACTAATCGTATTATAAGAATGTTTTACTTGAAGGACGAAACAACAATGGCTGTTTGCCAGGTTCAAATACGTTTACTCAGGTGAACTCTCTAGATTTTAGAATGATGTTAGCGCACCAGTAATAGTCTTCACAGGAACAACGCACTACATATTGTTAAATGATCGAAATAAACACAATAGGACTTCAGCCTCTACTGTACAAACAAAATATTGATTCCAGCCACATCAGATAATTCACTTGGATTACCTGGATAGACAAACTACAATGCTCTTCATCATCATTATGCTACATCCCGATATATCTGGCCACGTGCTTAAGACCTACTACGACCAGCATCACAATTTACGACAAATCGACTGTATCCGCTGATGACCCTGGTGATAATATTTTAATCTGCCGTGACAATTATTAAAATTCGAATAGAATGGATGAGTGCGTTATTTACATCAGAAATACCTTCCAATGTCAAAACAGTACAGGCAAGGTTCATAGGTATACCAGTATGCATTGATGCGTGTTATAGACACCGAAATACGTCGCTTTACATTGAACATAATCAAGCGAATATGATAATCGCATATAATCTGTGCTAAATAGGAATGGTGGAAACCATACTCACTGTACAAGATTACTGTACAGCAGGGATCACCAACCTTTTTGCAACCAAGGGCTACTTTTGGGTACTGATTGAAGCGACGGGCTACCATTTACTCCCGCCGTTTACCAGACGAAATTTCCGCTTTGATATTCATAGCACTGGGCAGGAATCGCATAGCGGTAGGACTTCTAAGAGATTCGTTTAAATCAAAACATCTCATTTCAACTAGCTAGCCATCAAGACTTGTTAAGAAATCACGAATTACTTCGCACCATGTTTAGTAAAATTATATAACAACTGTAAGCTGAAATTTTAAAATAAATCATGTCACACGTTCGACTGGACATCGTGTTATCTGTTTCTGTACCAGTCAGTGGGAGGCTTGGCATTGCATGCTATCAACTAGTGCGCTCTACTCTGGTATGTAACTTCACACTGCAACTCTGAGTGAGTGCATGTTCCTGATGTGCATTGTGCATTAGTGAGGCGTGTTCGGTGTTTTTTTATGAAGGTCGTGTCCGCAAAGGCTGATTCACAACGATAAGTTGAACCAAACGCGCTTGCAACCTTCATAGATGCTGCGCGTGCGCATTCACCACTGTACTTTTCCGTGTCAACAAGGCACCAAAAGTTTGCTGCAGCCTTGTGGGCTTTGAGGTGGAGGTGATTTTGCAGTGGTACAATTTCAATCTTTAACTGTTCAGCATCCAGACATGACAGATTTCAGTAAATCTGACAGCAGCATCGTTTACAGAAAGTTAGAAACATGGTACTATAAACTGCGTTGAGTGTAAGGGAGACCAGCTTTGTCAAAAGATGCAATACGTATTGAGCATACTGCATCTGCTAGTACTTCACCGCTATCTGCTACCGGATAGTAATGTAATTTACTACTTTGCCATTGTCCAGGACGTCGAGCTACCATAACGGAACCCCCTACCATTTCAAGAAGACCGTGGATGGCATGCAGTGATATCGCATGCATGGGCAGTACGCCGTATTCATGCCGTATACATGTTGGTATATTACTAATTGTAATTGAGGATATTTGATATCATCATTTTAAGTGTTTATATGTATAAGTATATGTATTGTCATTTCTAAGTCACATGTTATAGTGTGAAGCTAAATCCCTCAATTAATATATTTAAAAGCTCACTGGTGATAATTTGACGAATATTGGCAAATGCTGATATTCGATCTAATTTTAGAGCATGCTCGCGGGCCACTCATCTGGTCCTCGCGGGCTACCTGGTGCCCGCGGGCACCAGGTTGGTGACCCGTGCTGTACAGCGTACACACTTTATCAATCATTGTAGAATACTGACCTAACAATGACATACACTAAGCTGATACAGGCCTCGTCGCTACAAACCACATCCAACCATGGCTTTATCTGCGAGATAGCTTGTTGCTAGAAATTTGCGATCTGCAACCCGAAACGATGAGTAATACGATAGTAATAGTTACATTCGTACCGGAAGTCGAATATAATTCACGAACAAATGACTGATCAACGACTTACTTTGGAGTGTTGGGGTCATTTTCTTTGTCTACCACGACGAATGCAATTTCATTCTTAGGAATGCATTGGCGAATGAGCTCTACGATTTGATTGTGGTCCTTCCCTTCAACGTTACTTTCGTTGATTTCAATAATGCGGTCGCCGTCCTTCAGGCCACCCCTATTGGCCGGACCGCCTTTGGTCACTGAAGTGATTATCTGAATGAACGAATGGAGAAAATGCCATATAAGTATTTTGCGAGTTCTTTTGCATCAGCGGAGATCCGTATTGGCATCTTGCAGTGGTTCTCAACCACCGGTCTGACAAAAATATTAGTATTTTATATCTCAATTCCAAGAAGTTCGATGCTTGTCCATTAATCAGAGAAATCAAATTTTAAATTGATACAGAAGTTTGGAACGTATTTTTGCATGATGTCGCAATAGAGAATTCATAGACGACTTTGGGCGTACGTCACAAAGGTGCAAGTGTTGTACAAAACTTTTCAAGAGTATCATAAAACCCGTTTCGGACACGTTATCAGTGAAAGCTACGGAAACTGTCAAATTCCGACAATGCAATTAAGCGACACTCGGCAATAGAAAAAAGGATATATAGCAATCAGTAAAGTCAATTTCTTTCGAAGGATACGGAACAATCGTAATCAAGTTAATGGTCCTTAAAGACTTCGTAAATTTCTCCTTGCAGAACCTTCTATAGAACCACGCACAAATATATAAGGCAGCATTAAATGAAGTTTCCAGTGTTAAATATGAGTTGAATGCATTTATAGTGACTAAATTTAGGGTTCATTTTTATTTTTAAACTTCCACCGGCCCGCAACATTTGTTTTGAAGTTTTACCGGTCTGCGAGGTCAAAAAGGTTGAGAACCACTACTAGAGTCTACTGGTGGATCGTTAGTACTCAAATATCCTATTGAAGCCAGGACAATAATTTTGCATTGTCATATCTAATGTAAAAGATAGCATTTTATCTGTTCAGTGCAGTGTATAACAAACAAAAAAACTCAAGATTGCAATGTTATAAAAATTAATTTAATAGACTGACAAAAGTCTGTTAATAGAACTCTCCATTCCCATATCTTAAATATAGTAAGAAAATTAGATAATACATTGATTTACGGACTGAGGACTTGAGATTCGTATATAGAGAATCTCAGCTGACTCCTGTTGCCAAAATTCCTCCCTTCTTATACTGTTGGGAACAGCATAACGGCACAGTTTGTTAGCATCCACTGCATGTTCATTGTTCATATCGAAAAGTATCCTCGTTAATATAACTTAGACACTACTCCCTGATGGACTTCCAAAATGTACATCCGTGTCTTGCATTTTATTTTTGTAGCGAAATATTACGTCATCTAGCTTGAGAAAGATTACATGCCTTGTGCAGAACGTGATATTTTAAGGGTCCCAAACCCTGCTGAAATTTCAAATGACGAAGTAAATACCAGCTTCGCGATCAAACTCTGGGATGGTCGGGTCTGTCCGCTTGTCTCTTTACCCGTTCTAGAGTAGACCCGTTTCTATTTTCTCGCAATACATAGTTGTAGGCATATGTGAATGCGTAATGTCAACTAATGCAAACAGTTAAAATTTCCCTCCCCACTCCGTAGATTTTCCCGGCTGTATTCTCGAACAATTATTAGAGAAGACGGGGCCTACGATAAGTTATCGTAGGCCCCGGACAAGNCNTGCACGTGCACGCGCNTCTAATACGTTACTGACGTTTCGTGTGACGTCACATCACATATNATNGTAGTTNCGNTANGNGATCGTAATCGGANNGAGATTTTAACTTGGAGNCACCGGGGNAAATGTATCAATAGTTNCCCGAATTGAATTCTGCAGTCACATTTNTATTGAGAGATTGAGAGATTCTGCGGNAGAACATACCTGTCCTTTACGCACTTCGTCTGAAGTCAAGAAAAATTCGAATTCCTCCGACTCTTTCTTGACGACTTTGCACTTNCGTGAGCCGCTCAACCCACTCATTTTTACACTAGGATATCACGAATCAAAAGGAAAACAGTAAAAAATACATTGATTAGTTTGACAGCAGACAGCGCATCTCNGTATAACTATACCTAACGTACCAAGGGAAGGTACCACCATACGTTATCTCGCCACATGCGGATTGTGTATCCGTCCAAATTCGATTAAGCACAATAACATATACACATAAGCAACACGCGTTGATATCGAATATCCGTAGTGAACACATAGCGACGTATTCATATTGTAAAGGTTCTATAGCCGATATNGNCCGCTCATATATTCGTAATCCTTATACCTTCTCTGCATCNTGAAAACTGTTATCTATAAACGTCCTCCATTTCTGATTCTNGGTCCGCAATTTAACTGTNCCTGAGGTGGTTCTGTGCGTGAGCTTCACTCTTGCTAGCTNNAGGGATATATTCCTGTCACTTTTGCCTCAATGAATTGCCCTGCAATATACTTTTTACGATATGTATTTTCTGGATAATTCAACACNAACTCGGGCTTTTNACCTGTGTACTCTGTTGCAGATGCGTATTGTGCAGAGTGCAGTAACGAAAATCATCGTATACACACTGTGTTGCCGAACGCAGATAAACGCTTCATCACACCTGGATTAATTATTATATCTTACATCAGTGTAAAGTAAATAAGGTTAGCGCCTGATACCAACACTTCAAATTAATGGGANATTAATCTCGACAGTACAGGACTAANATACCGCCCCGAGTATATTAGTTTTTTATTACACCGTATTCGTAGATTATTGACTAATGTACTCGAAGAGGTCTTCATACCGCATCGCATAGGCTGAGAGGATAAACACAGATANCTTTCTTATGGGCCATCNCACGAATGGGTTGTGGANTAAATCACATCACGTATACCCAGTAAATTCGTACATGAATGCTACTGCGNGAGCAAATACATACCGTACATAAATAACGCATATTCCATCGACTACAGACAGGACACCNTTTAACGCTNATGCCAAAATTCCCAAACACCANTGNAGNAATAGCCACAGGTGATCACTGGTTATTGNTCATAAGTGTNCNACAGCGNTAGCGGTATCTATTCCATATGTATTATNNGAATGAAATNNTACAAAGGGANCACTGTCTTANCCCTATTGTCNATAAGANACANCGTGAAAGNATGNNGTGCTGGTAGNACTATTGNGAAACGTTTNGAAAATANTCGAGATTATGTTNGGCCAATCNCCAACCGTNTTGGAAGGNTTGTACAATGTGTACTGTATACATAATGCAGAGCNTNCAATGTACTCATCTCAAAAANGTTTGGCGTTTATTAATGTGACAACCGATCNGTCCTGNCTGGATCAAATNTACNGTATACATCATAAAACGCTTTGTGACAACACGTTTTGTGACAACAAGCAAATACTAGACACAGCTCNAGCTCATAGCCAAATAGGCCTTATTCACCCTCGCTNCATTGCTGCATCTTAACTATANCAATATGAATATGNAATATNAAACTGNCGCAANAGCGCAACNNCTGATTACAGCNATATTGTTGACGAGAAGTCACTCTTCACTCNTCCGACNAGATTGTGATTTGTGNTATANCATCGATCGTATAGAGAAGATCACANNAGGCATCCCATTGAACCACTCNGGCATTATATNGAATCAAACCTGCGTCTGNGACAGGAATNGTGACTNTTGGGNAATTAATAACGGGATATATGCCNAGTTGCCNACGAAAGTGAAGACCCCGNTNAGGTCAAGTAGTNAGNAGCAACGTCATANACATGACNTTGCCAACGACATTGGACATGTCATTTGTTAACGNCTAATNAANGTAGGCATTGCATCAATTTCATGCACNTGCAGTCCTGCACTCGTNGAAGGGTTTGGATTANCAGAACTATTATACAGNTTTGAATTATCAATNGGACTCATAGGTTATGCGGACAACGACCTGTAAACCCGTTTTACAACAATAAAAGCAAACATGGACAGTCAGCAAAATCGCTGTACCAACANAAAGTTCAAAAAAACTGCANCGGANTGTCAACATTGATCCTTCGCGATCGCTTGAGCGCTAAAGTGATGGATGGGATTGAACAATNTAGGGATTGCGGAGCCCGNTCTCATCAAACAAACTCGACTGCTGCTACTTACAATGGATCATGACATCCGAATTGTTAGTTTGGNCATGATACTACCGGNTNNATGGTGCAACATTCCGATTGNTGGATGAAGNTGCCTTTCAATTCTACTANTNTANTTTNGGGTTNCGNAAGACCAGCTATTATATCTCGNTTTACGGAGNATTGNAGCGTNTGGAATAGNAAGGCAAGAGCCACTGAANCGCAAGGCAAGTCTATGGCANCGCCTGGTCTATTTTCAAGTACATTTCAGCNCCNTACATATGATNNTCGGGGCACTTACTCTGCCNCTCTCANATCNCTCCAATATTACNAAATATGCTGCAGCAGCANCACTTCACGCATTTCTGCCATATTTNTATCTCTTGACAAAGCANTCGTCAGTGTTAAGATTNCAGATGGATAAGAAAGGAATTTATTCTCTAAAGTGTGCTTCCCTACAACAGNGGAATCGCNCATCCTACCACTNAAGTACCTCTTCGCTGCCTAACCTCTACTGTCCGAATGACACTCGCCATATTTCNTACCNTCTCCATAAACCCACCATCATTCAGGGCTTACACACATTTCCGCTCTTTTGATGAGTACGAGTCATATATCAAGTTATGGTAAGGCTCTAATTCCGTAGCGTTCTCTTTTATAGCGACAGGTAGTCAGTGTTTACTCCTAGCAAATATTGGCAACGTGATGAGTACCCTATAAGATATTTCGCCTCATGTTTCGGCGCATCATACATCATGCTGGTATGAATGGTGAAATGTTCAATATATGCTCCCAAAGTCGTTTCAGAAGTTTTATCATCAAAAGAATTTCGATCAGTAAATATTAGTTCGTATTCGTATATTACGGCGAAATGTGAAAAACATGAGGTGCCGAATCCGATTAAAAGACATATAAGGGAANATCTGTGTATGGATTCAGTCCGAACAACCAATCCCTGCCTAGACCATCCACATNTATATATGCTGGAACTTCATGAAATTGACTCCATATGATATTACTCACAAAAAACTGATAACAATAATGATAATATTTTGTACTTGTTGACTAGGCTCGGAACACCGTGATTTATCTTAAATGAACATCTTATTAATCCTCGCAGCTTGGAAGTGACAAACTAGAAGGCAAACAAATAATTAATAAATAATAAATTGGTGTTCAAACAATGGCATATCCAATGATTCCCAGATTAAGGCGTACTTTGAGCGTGAATGTACCACCCACTCCATAGATGTATTGTATATTGTATGGCCTAAATTTACAAGAATTATCATCAGTCAACCGTGACCATAATAATATCCACCGTCCGGCTGTAATCCGAGCACATAAATCGGAATACTATTTCATCATCATCATCATCATCATCATCATAATCATCATCGTCATTATCATCAGTTTATTTATAGTAGGTTTACCATACGTCCTCTTTTAAGAGGATTTGTCCTCTTTTTTGACTTTTTTGAAAGNGTCCTCGGAGGACGCCCTTTTGTCCTCTTTTTTGAGATTTTGTCCTCTTTTTTGAAAAGTTAGGTTATATTTAGAGCAAAATGCGAGTGATATGCCGTAAATTAGCACAGCAGTGACGTTCAAACGGTATTTTGAGCTCTGAGCGAAAAGATGACCTTTTTTTTTAGTCAACCACCCGGCAATGCGGAGGAAGAAACGGTATTTTGGGCTCTGAGCGGGAGAGTTGACC
>ATSW01004284.1:0-10417 GCA_000444245.1 Botryllus schlosseri
TGTTTATAAAGGTAAAACCTCGATTTCGTTTGTTTCGTGGATTTTGCACTGTCATTTGACATTTTACTGCTTGTAGACTGCTTTATAGGCCTACCGTTCTATACGGCCCATTGTCTGCTCATATACTTCGTTTCCATGCGCGGCGGCACGGCCGACGGACGGCCGAAAGGCCATGACGCATGCGTTGTACATGTCGTCCGTGTTTCCATGACCAGGCGTAATCCGACTGTGACTTGGCCGAACTAGGTGGGAGACTAGGCCTCGTCTACTAGGCGAAGCGTATGCGATGACTTTTTTTGATTACCTACTAATCTCACCACATCACAAAAATGCGATGAAATTAGTCGATAGGAATGAGCCGATAGACGACTTGTAGCGGTAATTCAATCAAACAACCCTGCCTGAACTAGAAGGACGCATGCCTAAATAGAACGTGTTGAATGGACACGATGAATCAAGTGATTAAAACTAACAGAAAAAAAATTAGATGGAAAAAATATGAAAATTTGGTGGCATACCTTAGTATGTGGGCGATACAGATATGGGATATCGTGGTCCTATAATTTCCAGTGCAGACTAGTAACTTGCTGTCTAGCTAGTTTACCAGTACCACTGTTTCCTCGTCATGATTCAGAGATGGACTCCGAGCGTCTTGTTAATGACTTTGCTTACCAGGGGACTGTGCATAAGTTTATAAGTTCACCTAATTTGTGGTCAAACCGTGGTTTGTATCCACGCAACAGAAAACAAACCCTCGCAGTCGAATTGTGGTAGCGGCGTATGTGACCACATCGCGAAGAAAATTTCGTTACGCTAGGGGTGATTCGCAGCAGTACCGGTGCTGCTAAATTCCGTTGCAATCATAATAAATAAATTCCTGGTTTCTCAATGCGTCCAAGATCGATCCGGAGTGTCAGCCATTTATAATTTGATACGAAAAGTGTATTGTATTGTAACCAGCAAACAGCAATCACCTGATTTAGATAACGCGCCAGCATGGCCTAACGACCAAGCCGACGCATTCACTCGATAGCGGACAAGTCGGCCGACATGGGTGTGCTACGCAACACAAATTATCTCGTTCGTCGGCCGAGTCTCTCGAAAACGGGCCAATCGGCCATGCGTGGAAACCAAGTAATAGTGAATCATACTTATATCAGTTTTATTAATACTTTCATCATTTCAAAACACCACAAAACTTCGATACAATGGAAAATAGGAAGGTGTCGAAACGGAACATAAACATTCAAATGGAACGAATAAGTTGACATGGTGCTTTTCTCAACGTACCGCAATATCCCAACTGAAACAAGACTGCGTGGGTATTTGCATGGTTCTTCTATCCAGAAGCACATGATGAAAACTTGTGATGTGGACACCATTGCCAGAATGAAGCAACACAGTTTGTCAACGGCAGTGTACGAACAATTTCGGTGTTGTCAGCCAACAACTGTTGCTGTTGAACGTTATTTCTCCATTCTAGGCAAGCTCCTTAGTAAGGACAGACATTTTCTACCCGAGAATGTAGGACAGTATCTTTCGTTGTACGACAAACTTTTCAAATAATTTCTACCTTAATGCGAAATATAACTAATGAAATTATTCATTGGGCCAGATTTCTTTAATTATAATTTTTTTTCTTGGAAAATTTGTCTGTTTTGAGGGCAAAAAATTGTCTGTTTTTTAGGCCAAAATACTTCGTAAGGAAAGACAGTTCCAGCCAGAAATGAAGATAAGTGGAAATATTCGAAAATTTTGTGGGAAAATACATAATTTGCATACGTTAGGTCAAATTTGGTGAAAATTTTGATTTCTTAGGTCAAAATCTTCTGTTTATTTAGGTAAAAAAAACGCCCTACTGATAAGTAAATATTTACTAGCAGCCAATAACTGACAGAAATGAGATGATTTATAAAAGGGAGTCCGAATCAACTGCCTCCTTGGATACCCCGATAACGGACGCTGTCGATTTTCTGTGATCACAAGGAATCACCACCACTATGAGTTTTGTAACTATTTCAAAATTCAAACACCACAAGTCTGCGATGCAACGAAAAGATAGGAAGATGTCAAAACGATTTGAAGTAGTCAGACGCTCACCTGGGCCTAGGCGAGGAAAAGAGGAGACATGCACATTGAATGAAAATCAAACGAAGCTATTATAAAATGAGGATCGACAAAAAGGAGTGGCGTGTGACAGAAAGCGAGATCGATTTGTCAGGTCGTTGGACGGTAAACGTAAGGGGTGACAAAGATACATTTAGTAGGAATTGCTTGTATTTCGAAATGAACGTGGACATGCATTAAGTAAATAAGTAGGCTAATTTTGAATAAACGGGTGTATTCCATTTTGGCGGGGTGGTCCCACGCCCTACTGCGTCCGCCAGTGATGACGGACGTCACCTTTGCATATATCACATGTGTTAGCGTATCTCGTATCATTCATTTATACTCTGCCGTATGTTCAATATTTTCAATGTTTTTGAATTACATCAAGTTATAATATTCGCCAGATCACACAATCACAAATCTACGGTTACAAATAACAACACGGTGATTATTTTTAATTCACGCTGATGTCTCGACTCCATATACCCAACAGACACTTTCTTGCCAAACTCTATTGCTTTACAGCTATAGTACCAACTATAGTAATTCCTGTTTAATTCATTTTATCATTCGATACCTGAGATGTCCTCATAATCGTCCATGTTGTGGCCACCAGAAAGTCCTGGCTGATTGTTCGTCGTAGCATGTATAGCAACAAACTGTCCAAAGGGAAATGCATTGATTACAGTTACACAATATTTCTATGCAGAAAGGACTTATCTGACATATTTCCAGTCATTCTGCCCGCTACTGTTTTAAAGTAAGGTAAACTCGCCCCGATTTCCGATTTTTTCATAGTATTTTCTAAACGTCTCGGAACCCTGATTTCTTATGAAGTATTATGCAGCGTAGCATAGGCCTACATAAGCTGCTTTACATTGTACTGCATGCTAAATTCAGACCGTAACGTGGCCCGCAAAAAGTAACCTGGAATTTAGAACATAAAATATATTTATGAGGCCTGCTAACATGTGGAATAAAACCGAAGGCTATGTAAACTGATTCCGTTTACTTTTATGCTTGCTTGTTCGTCTGTGTAGACTTACGTACATACGCTGTAAACTTAACAATGTCATTCACTGTTTTCTATTTAGAAATAATATTCACCATGGAATATAGTTTGAGCTTTTGGCTCATCCCGCCAGCCTATCCCTTGCTTCTCATTTGACCCGCCTAGACAAAGGATTGCCCACATCTGAGCGAGGCATCTGAGCGAGGCTATGGGATGCGCGTTTGATTGCATGTTCTTCGGGCTTAAATTGAGAAGTATTTTATTTCATCAACAATAATGTATTGTATTCATCTTGATAGCTATACTCCGTCAAATCATGCCCTAGAGTCGACAATACAAGGTTTGCTTCTGACTCTTTTGTTATAACTAGAATTGAGGGAACGCATATTCCAGACCAGAATGAATAAGACGCCACCGATTCTCAGGTGAACCGCGAGTCTGTCTGGGATATTAGAAGAATACTATATGATATTGTGGATATGGCATTCAGACAAGCAGATTCGACTTAATAGCGTTCAAACTTCTTCAGCATGCTGATAAATAAGCAAATGTGACCGTGTCCATGGAACCAGGGATGGCATTGCCGATCAGTAAGGTAATGTCCACATCACAAATGGGATGCTAAGTCTCGACAAAATTCCTTGCTTCGTTACAAATCAACTCATAAACAAAAAACGTACCGTATATCACGAGAACATTGTCTGAACTTTAACTAGCACTTCAACAGCACTTCTTAGGATTTGCCGTAATTAAATATAGCTGGGTAGTACATTCGGAAGCCATTAATCAAGCAATAATTCACGTGACGAGTTTAAAATACTATATTCTCAAACAAATGATCAGCCACCGATGTATACTTACAAATCCTATATTCCATGAGTAATATCAAAATGGTATTGTCATTTGCAACTAAATGGGTATTTGTATGTGAACATTTTTTCGTATGACTGACATCTAAAGCTCTAACCAGGGCAGCGGAGTCGGAGTCGGAGTCGGTGGAGTTGGAATCGGAGTTTGGCTAATTTTTGGTAAATGGAGTAGGAGTCGGAGTCTTGAAAACTATAGTGGTTGAAGTCGGAGTTGTGGATAAAATGGTGACCGGAGTCGGAGACGGAGTTTGAGGAAATGACCCTGACCCCGACTCCCACTCCAACTTCTTTATTATGAAAACAAATGCCTCCATAACAATTTTTTAAATAATAATAATAACTAAAGTAGGATTTTTATGTACCATCAATCACTGTTATTAGTAACGATATAGATGGGGGCGGCCAACCCGTGGCCTCCAAGGTAATTCTCAAAATTATTTATAACATCATGTAAAATTGCAAGGCTAATCAAAATTTGATTCGCCTGACCGCGAAATTTGATGATGGCCAGTATAATATTTCCTAGCCGATTTATTAGACATGAAATTTTTCTTAGCATTTCACATGATATATTGTCACTCGATTTCTTGCATTTAGTATTTGAGCCCCTTCTGAAAATTATAAATACGCGTAATTTACAGAATTTAGTCTAACTATATTCGCAATTACGAGATTACGTGTCGCCCAACATGCAACTTCACTTGTGCGCTCGCAGCGAGATGCTTCGGTTTATTAGCATTTTTTATCAGTTTATCGAATCGTCGGCGATGAAACATGTGCACAAAGGATATAGGCATGTTCATCGAAACCTTCGATATTGCTATGTCTAAACGCCTAATAATGCTGTCCTTGCTGATTGACCTCAGTGGTATACAGAGGCGACCCCCAATATATGCAAGTAACATCTTTTTTGATCGAATTCATTCACTACATTTAAAAAAATTCGCGCTTGGTACGACCAAGACGAGGTTTCGTGACATAATTGTTATTAATTATAGAGCGTAGTTAAGTATTGTTTTCAACATTACCTAATTCGGTTCGCTCCTATCGGGCGACTAAAAAATGGTCATCAACATTAAAGTGGCCAGCACAATGGTTCGTATATTTCATGTGGCCCTTTGGTCGACAAGGTTGGCCACCCCTGATATAGATAAAATTGGACATTATTTTCTAATCACAATTCAGTTGCATAGAGGAAAAAATTGCAATATGCATCTTCGCGATGGAGTCACAGATTGATGCAATTTTTGGAACTATACCATGATACTGTGACAGAGTAAATACATCGTTTGGTTTCTTTAAAATTGTAAAATTGATGTAAATATAACCAAACGATGCTTCCCACATAACAAAATTAGTAGTGTAGCTCAGCTGCAAATGATTAAGAAAGACTGCATGTCCTAGTCCATGAATACTTGAGTAAGTGCATGTAAATTTGTCGTGTAGCTTAGCTGCTCGGGTCGAGCAAATGATTAAGAAAGACTGCATGCATGTCCTAGTCCATGAATACTTGAGTTAGTGCATGTAGACTAAATATATGGTATTTCACTACTTCATAAATCTCGTTTCTGACCAATGTTTATTAGTGGTGAGAGTGTGTGTGCTTGTAATCAATATATAGTGTCTAATGAGAAAATTAGTAAGATGCATTTCTATATTAGTTGCTGACTCATACTCAAGAGCTACACGTGTGTTGTTCTATCTACATTGTAATTATACAGGACTGGATATATGTCAGGTTTGAAGGATTCATACATATTCGGATATTAGAGAATCCATGTTATAAAAACTTATAAAATAGGAGAATTGAAGGCATTCTATTATGTTAATTGAGTAATAAATAATTCGAGCTGTGCCACAATGAAAAAACTTTCTTTGCAATGGTTAACTATATGTTTGCATATGTTCAATGGTTATATGATAGTTATTTAAGCGCAATGCCACACCATGAGCGCCATTTAATGTGCTATATAATTTTTGAAGTAAATTTGTAATACTGTTGGAGTCAGAGTTGGAGTCGAAGTTCTCTAAAGAAAATAGTAGGAGTCGAAGCCGGAGTCGGAGTCGGTACGTTCAAAGACTCAGGAGTCGGAGTCAGTATATTGAAAATGTGTGGAGTCGGAGTCGGAGTTGGAGTCGGTGGTAAAATTTACCGACTCCACAGCACTAGCTGTAACCTAGAGGCATTGCCGAAAAACGTCGAAATGGGGGTGTGTTTATCATCAATTAAACCTCTTCCAAGTCCAATATATGGGAAATATATTATAAACACGCATATCCATCGCAATGCCACGTGAATAGACATTTGAAGCAATCTTGTAAGTGTGCCGCGGTCGTTTTAAAATTTTTATAGTGAGCCACAAGTCGAAAGTTTGGGAAACACAGAATGAGACGAATGAAGCGATAAGGAGAAGAAAATGATGAACAATAATTATTACAGCGGAATCTGTACAGAATCTACACGTACATGCAGACAAAAATCATGCCGAATAAAATTAGCGAAAACATATTGCTGGAATAAGTTTACCAAATTATGGGGATATTTCGAAGTGTGCAAGAAGAATAGGCCTACGTTTCAACATTTAGTTCAGTGAGTTATCTCCATCACGTTATCATCATAATGAGATCTTTTTTCAACTTTTCGGATAAATCATAGAAATCATAGAATAATATATCGCCAACTATTTATTACAAGTTTCCGGAATATCGAATTAACCTCAAACTTCCCTGATAATCCACGTCTGTTTTTTAATCAGCGCTGGAGATCGTGGTAGAGAGTACATTGGGTCATGAACTTACTTACTGCTTCATTCTTCGAACCTCGTTTGATTGCGGTATATGACTGATCGCGAACAATCAGTAAATATTTATCGAGCTATGTCAATACTGCTATAACTGCACGGTGGAAAGGCGTATCAAACGCCACGACTTCAACAAGCGTTTGTTCAAATTTTACTACCGACCATTGTGAATAAATTTTCAATTGTCCATCATATAATACAGTTTATTTGCACCAGTAGTTTCCAAAGTAGGCACCAGCCCCCGCTGGTGGCGTTTCCGACCTCGGCGCGGGCGCTAGTTACAAATTGGCGAAAAGGGCTGTGGAGTCGGAGTCGAGGTATCAAAGTTACGCTCATATTTCGTTTGGTGGATTCGAGTCCAAAGCTCGAACAATTTTAGCACGCCTTGGAATAGAGAAAAAAATTCTGGCTGCAGTTGGAGTCGTGGTTTGTGAAACTGCTTCTGATCTGACTCCGACTCCAGCTTCTTTAATATCAAAACCATTGCTTTCAAAGTTCTCTTAAAATCAATTACTAATAATAAATTATAAGTAGGATTGGTAAGTTCCATCAATTATTGGCATTAGTGACAACAGTGATAAAATTGGACATTTATTGCAAATTGCAAGTCAATGGCATCGCCATAGGAAAAATATTTCAATCCAATAGCGATCAACACAAACTCATTGATGCAGTCACAAATTGGTGTAAATTTTTGGAAAGATACCATGATATTATGAAAGAGTAAATACATCGCATGGTTTTGCATGTAACAGCATCATTCGTAAAATCATTGCAGATGAAACAAAAGGCTGCTTCCCAGTCAACAAAATCTAGAAGATTTCTAGTAAGTAGCTCAGCCACTTGGGCCGAACAAATGTTTAAGAAGGTGTGGAAATATAGTCCTAGTTCAGGGGTGGGCAAACTTTTGAGCTCGCGGGCCGCATTCAACATCTGAATCCATACGCGGGACGCACTACCTAAAATTGGGAATATAAACTAAAACGCAATATTCGTATTTGATTATATAGCGAGGACATGGAGATGCTTATTTAACACAGACCAAGCATTGCTTTGATGACAACGTACATGCGCCAGACAAAGTGACGTCGCGTGGCGTCATATGTTCGTGTTGGTGTTCCCGCCCGTCCACATATAACGTTACAAAATGATCGCGTTCACACCAACCAGAACATTTTCAAAGCGACCAGATGTAGCTATTATCTAAGTTCGGGCTACCCATTTAAGTTTACCCAAGATACAGCTTCATAAGTGTAAGAGTTGAATGTAGGTCCATTATGACGTTCATGAAATAATTTACAATCATGCAAATATTTATTACGGTATAGCTATCTTCCGGTAAATCGGTATCACCAAGAGCAATAAGTGAATCTGTTAGTCACAGCTGCAGCAAGAATTGATATATCATTTATATCTTGCCACTTCTTCAAATATTGATTCGAAAGTCGTGAGAGTGTGTAGAAGGCAATGGTGACGGTTATCACTGGTCAGTGTTCATACAGAGGCGAAATCTATTCCCTTAAAGTTCATTGTCGAAAACGTTGACTCACAGCTGAAATGGCCTATAATAGATTTGGTTTTGTTCAAAACTAAGTAAGAACGGAGACCGCGATAACGCCGAAAGGCTCCGCGTGCGGACCTTTACATAATAGGGCCGTTTTCAGAGCGGTCAATAATGGTGCCTGTGATACTTATTTAACAACTTCTACTCAAGAGCTCTTTGGAGGTACAGAACTCTCTTAGGAGGTACAGAACTTCCATATACAATTATATAGTATATTCACATTGAAATGAACCCGAATATTATTAGCTCACACTCGTAGGCTAATCATCAGCAACTAGTAGAGAATTGGAAAGAACATTCTATGTCAACAATCGTGTCACAAAATATGACGTCACTGTCATGAAATTTTGAATAATCGGGGCGAAGAGAGAGAGCTTAAGCTTAAAGTGGCACTATACACTCTAAAATAATGTGGTCTCAAATTGAAGGGCAAAACGAGCAAAAATTTTTGGCCGCAGCCATTTCCTTCAGAATGCCACCGTAATGGAGATGCAATTTATTGAACTTTCTACAGGACCTTCACGCTCCAGCTGCCGCGGCTGCTTTACCCGGTACATGGCACGATGTCTTCAATATCCGTCCTATCAGAACATTGATGCCCGTCTCAACCAAATGCATTCGAAATTGCGAGAAAATAGTTTCTCTGTTGCTCTCGTCCGTGGACATATGAACATTAGAGCTTACCGAAACAGGATTTTTTATTCTAACAGGACAGAAATCCGGCTAGTTTTCTCACACCAGATTCAAATTTTTGCACGACAGCCAGATCCAGATCAGGACAAGATTCTACATTTCTCGTGCATAAATGTGTCTTTCTCTTGTTTAATTCTATATTTTGTATAAACCTAGAGTCAGCAAGCGTCAAAAATCCCCGATAGCAAATTGCAATGCATTGCTGAGGTGTAATTAGAAAAACTTCCAAGTCAGGGCAAATGCATGCTCAACATTGTGCAGGACATTTTTAGACTTGGCTTTTTTAACATTTGAGACGAATACAGGATCCGGAACGGATTAGGATTCTATTTTATTGAGCAGGATTGGGTTCGGATCCCGAAAAACCATGTTCTGTACATCTTTAATGAGCATGCGATACCTAGCACAGAGAGTTGATTTTTGCTCACGGTTATCGTAAATGTTTTAGTACTCAACAAGGTATATAATATGAGTCAATAACATGGATAAATACAGCATAGGGCAAATCGATTCCGGAATAGCAACAAGCTATGATATAGTCCAGGCGGGCAACATACGGTCCGCGGGTCGGATCCGGCCCGCGGACAGATTCCCGTCTTACATGACAATGCGGCCCGCGGTCCATCAGTCTGCCGAGATTCACCACTACTTGTTTACTACGTCAAATTTTAGTTAGTGACTTTGTGTTATTATATCCTGGTGTGCGCACTGCGCATCGTGCGAGAGTGGAGCTTACGGGTAAGTTGGTCGAAGCGAAAAGACTTGCATTGTCAGCATAAACTATGTACTCATNCCTAATCTTGTTTGTGGTAATCATGGTGTTAGTCGTCCACAATGGTCATTTACACCTGGCCGATATTTCTTATTTTTCATTCCGTAACCGCCAACTGCTGGTAGCACGACCCACGTCCAGGCTTTTGTGAGATACNNCTTANTAATTATGCAGATGATATGGCGAGCAGGAGCCTAGATAAAGCTCCAACACTTGGATAGGAATTCTGGAGTCGGACTCGAACCCACAACACATTGGTTTTGCTGCTGTGGATTATGCAACTGCGCTATCTCGCCACCGACAAAACGTCCTAAANTNATAATTTAGGATTGCACCTTGTGTTGATTGATCAGAGAGAAGCAGACATGACGGTGCATGTATGACANCGGTTCTGAAGCTGGGGGACNGGAAAGTATCNGAAGGTGNCGCGAAGTCCTCCAGCTTATGGTGATTACTCTGTCTANTGTACGAATTTCATATTTTAGAACTCTCTCNTCAACAGTCATAACCTTTAATGCCATNAAACTATCCGTTGGGATGGCTAGCATTCTGATTTATCTCTTTNATATTTTGTGATATCATGATAAGGAAGGGGGG
>ATSW01004288.1:0-23584 GCA_000444245.1 Botryllus schlosseri
TTCAAAATCCAAATCGCCCCTTGGGGGGCGCTGGAGGCAAGGTTAAGAACCACTGATTTAAAGTGTCGCCGATCCCAACGAAATGTATTCAGCCGAACCAATGATATATATACAATGATTGGAAACTCCAGTGAGCTCTGCGTTTGAGCGCGTCGCGAGTCATGCTTCACCAACGGTATGAAATCGATGTAAACTAGGGGTGGGCAAACTTTTGAGCTCGCGGGCCGCATTCAATATCTGAATCCATTCGCGGGCCGCACTATATAAAATTGGGAATATAAACCAAAACGAAATATTCGTATTCGATTATGTAGTGAGGACAAGGAGATAATATATATGCTTATTTAGAACAATCCAAACATTGCTTTGATGATATCGTACACGCGTCAGACACAGTGGTGAGATTTCATAGGCCGGTCGACCTCAATAACCAATTTGTCAAAACTATAGAGATGAAAGTCGGTTGTCCCGATTCTTAGAAAAGGATTGAAATTTAAATCTGTGAGCAGCGATCCGTTCATAGATTTACTAATTCCATTTTTGGATCAGTTCCAGGACACACAATGCTGACAGCATCACTACCACGTTAGCTTCAAACACGCTTCCGCTATCTGTAGGTAAAATGTAAATAGGGTACCCTAATTCTGCACATACAAAGAACGAAGCTACCCAAGACACGCGCGAATCGTTTTTTTTATAAGCACATCACTGAAATAATTAAAACTGGAGTGGCCAATCTGAAATCACACTAGTGATCCGAATTATGTCATTCTCGTTTAGGATTTCTATGATGTTTAGCAGTTGAAACCTTTCAAACTGCGGGGGCCTTGAGATCGGGATGTCGCGCCAGAAATTAAACATAAAAAATCATATAGGAAGTATTTACCTTAGAACAGTGGTTCTCAAACTTTTTAAGACACGCTCCTTCACCCCCCTTATGATGGTAAAAAAAAGTTCGCCACCCCGCTTATCGTCATATCACAAAACGCAACCAGGATACTAGCAAACCTAACGGATAGGTATATGGCACGGAAGGTTACGGCTGTGGATAAGAGATTTTAAATATGAAATCCAGACTAAAAATACAGAGCAACAAGTAGGAATGAGATGTATATCGCGCGAAGCGCGAATTTTTTTTCAGACGAGCTCAGCTTCGCGCCCATCTTCAGATGCTTTCACCCCCCTATGGGGTGCGCCCCCAGTTTGAGAACCACTGCCTTAAAATTATCACGGTGAAATATACTAAGAAAAAGTTTAATCAAGTCCCAGCATTAATTCGATTTTCAGTACGCATTTTATCAATATTTTTATTAGGTTTCTTTAGACTCTCCCAGGCCGCACAGAACGGTGTGAAGGGCCGCATGTGGCCCGCGGGCCGTAGTTTGCCCACCTCTGATGTAAACAAACGGTTCGCCAGCAATCTTTCTTCAGGAACTGGCGTTAACGTAGTGAAAAGTTTTTTTATCGAGACTTCAGGTGAAATGTGTGCATACTGTACAGGTTTTGGCCAATACCAGTAGCATGGCTTAATATTCAGACGAAACTGATGTAGCCTACCAGTGTGCCTACGTGATGAACATTGTGATCGGATGTGGTCTCGCTGTATCAAATAACGGTGGATACTTCATAGTACGAGGTAGAGTTGGGATCAGGTCACTATCTTCAAGTCATTGCAAATTTTTCGAAGTCATTTCTAANTTTTTCAAGTCAATTCAGGCNGGTTCTNAAACTGACTCTGAAGTCAGGCCTTCTGAAGTTGTGAAAGTAGGCAAAACCTACTTGAGGATATCGCAAAAAGCATCACGTTTTTGAAGTAATAATAGTCATTATTCCTTTGNTACGGANATTCATCTTGTGATTCGAATGCTCNTATATACAANTGAATAAAAATANANATATTTTTGTTTGATACNTATCAGGAGTAATCGTCAGCAGCTTNTAGATACAGTATACAATTGACTAANAGATGNATACAAAGTANAGTCTAACTCATTTCTTCATACTACTCGNGTACTTTTNNGACCGTTCATTNTNTGCTTCAACAAGTAGATTTCAATATCCNATTGACTAANAAACGTCTGCAAAATCTGGTTATAAGCTACTTTTTCAAACTACTTCATGAGTACAATTTACCATGATATGATGGTATATCTTATAAGTGTATGTGTGCGCAAGAGCGACCCACAATATGTAGAAAGTTCCTGNCANTGTCCATGTCAGGTTTGATNGANTTGTNCACAGCCAATGATNTATAAATGATTGTTCACAGCATATACTTTGTATAGTCATTAAATTGTAATGTTGTCNATGTCCAGTCCAGTTTGTCTGTCAACTCTTACAATCATAGNTGACTTGCNAGATGGTGACTTCGAAGAATGGGACGGAATAGAGNCTANNCAACAATCCCCTTCACTCAACAAATTTCCGAACTTACACATCACCATCTATTCCCTCAACGGTCGAGGTGATCATGGAAGAAGTTGATCGAATCCGAGNGTCATAACAATNTGTCATCGGATGGGTATTACAGAAGCAGGATTTTGAACAGCTTAAATACCTCACCTCTTCATGGACTCCTAAATGCNCTGATACTAGTCGTGACTAAATTTCAATGAGGATACCAGCACCATAATATCATTCAGAATTTTATACAGGGTATAGATGTTTCATTTACTATAACACTTGAAAACTGCATAAACAACTTTTGTNATCATGTNAGACTTGTTGTCATCTAAATTCAGAATAACAAGAACCAAAATCCTAGTTAACGGAAAGCATTTAAGTCAAGTNAATATGTAGCAAAANNGGATTTTCNTGTTTATGCAAATTACAATATCAGATATACCTATGTTTAAGCCATTCGATAAATGTACTGTNTGCATCTATTTTTGTTGTAATTTATGAAACTGTGCTGTGCTATTATGAACAATCGAATAACTGTGCCTANTAGTTGATAACGTCAATGTTTCTTGTCACGTAACAAAAACATATATTCTCAAATGTTATTTTTTCGAGCTTTCTTATTCTCTCTTAATGACAATAACAGTGCCGTACNGCAGTTGGATGGTAGAGCAGNGATTTTACATGACGTTGAGCATCGNAGGGCATTGAAGCATCAAGTACNATGGCATTTGAACACTANTATGTTTCAAGNCTCTTTAGAAATCAATTATTCTTTGAAAATTACCNTATCGCAGGTGCGGNCAGATTTNCTGATCAGGNTAAAAATGATTCNAATAACGGATCAAGACTCAATCTCTTGGTGATAATGAGGTAGTCTGCTCGATGGATTGGCAAAAATGTCCGTATCAAATTTATCATTGTTGTTGTTTTCTTGTCTCTTTGATAAGCTTCCCTGCTCACGAATTTCGTTGCTGTTTCTGCGGCATAAGAATATCTCCAGTTTTGCAGTAGCGGCATATCTTTTTCCAGCTAGTACAAGTGAAGCAATATTATCTGGAATGCAATATGGCTTTAAATGGCAGTTGTAGCTGAACTTGGTTGTCATATTCACAAGGCACACGAAATTATCCACAGNTTGCATTGTAGTGTCCATCTCCTCACCTCTCGCACTCGAATAATATGCATAGTCTTTCAGCAAGACTATTTTTCGCTGCATCAATCGATCCAATGAGTATCAATCCGATCCGGCACCAATCGTCAAAGTATTATTCATTTTGACTACAATCTTTGGAAATATCTCAAAGTCTGAAGCAGAGTGGAACATGACAAGGTTGCTTCTCATGGACTGCCCGGCGTGCCAGAATCCCATAAGATAATGATTTGCACTTTTAATAACATCCATAAATTATTTTCAATTTCCTCGCGGTTGTGGGTTGCTTTGCGGCTGTTTTAATACACGAACAATCTTTTCTTGAAAGTTAGAATGGACTATAATTTATAAAAAATGTTAACGGTCCTGNAAAAAATTTATGCATTGATTAGACATTTACAGAATGGGAATNTGTTATGNCACAGTTTTNCCAGTCAACTACAATTGAAATCAAGTTANATATTCAATCCGTCAAGTATTTTCCGTACTACCGCATATGCAATATATATGAGCAATGTGCATATTCAAGAGAGAGATTTTGCATTGGANGATTGTGGAGTTACATTGCTGGNAAAANAANCTGGGTATTTGAGGCAGCAGCACATACAAATGNAAGTTGATGCTCATGCTCAGGTCATAAAGCGTGATGCAAATNGCGAAAANTTATNAAGGTTATANATAAAATACNATAGACGTACACAGNACACACTATACAATGACGAAGGTTACAAAATCATTTCCTAACCTTTCAATGAATAAGACGCCATAGAATAATGCTCGCAAATGCATAAATCATCTATTTTGTACAATCCTTCCAGCTATCNATCTTANCGAGNACTCCNTGTTAATTTTCAAGGTTTACAGGCAATTCATGGGGAACACTTCACAACGNGTAGTTNATATCAAAGAAGTGCCAAAACGTTTACCAGGTATNTTTTGAATAANTGGGCATTGGTAGACGCTTTCGGACACCCCGNTGTGAAAGANTCAACTATTGAGAGNAGTACGACATATATCACNCCNGGNCGATGTGAACAATACCNANTATGGAGTGATTATCCTCAATGTCATTCTAGTGCATTGNTTTNCCGATGGAATATTGTTTGGAACAATGCCGATTCTCATCATTGATGTGGATTCAACGGCCTGACCCGGTAACAATTTCTATATGTTAGCATTTTAGCAATCAGTACAATGATAGTTTTCGGTTAGCTCCGATTTTATAGTATGAAAGTACAATCACTATATTGATACTATGGTTGTCAGTGAACTCGGCCCTTGGTGAATTCGGCCCCACAATATTACAATATATACTATTTAAAACAACTTGGTTGCTCACACAAATATCGTAATCAACCCTTTTCTTTTAAAAGATCAGGTGACGTAAATGCTGCCAGAAAATTTTCAAATCCTCTTTTAACAATCCTTCTAGGTTCTGCACATCTATATTGACGCTCACCCACAGTATCTATTAATTTTTTAGGCTGTGTCGTACATGCATGGTTGAAACCGATACTAAAATGCCTCGCAACTAGTCGGTACTTTGATAAATGTGCATTGTTAAAAGGTCTATTACATCCTAGTATGCAGCACTGCCTCACTATGCTCAAGAAATCAACAAAAACTAAACCAATTGGGGAAAATCAGTGAATTAGTACGCCAGGAAGGTCGATTGCAGCACTCCCCCACAGTCGACATACGCAATCCCGTACCTCTGCTCAAGCATATCCCGCGACGGACTGATTTCGCCGGGAACCTATCTTATAGCGTTAAGGGGCGTGGGAGTTTCCAATCATTGTATATATATCATTGAGCCGAACGAACGTACTGTTTCGTAAATTTGCTGCTCTAATTGCATAATTATATTTGAATATGTCACGACATATCCAAGACTCTATTTGCATGATTTCTTTTACATATTTTGTTAAATGTTCCACAGTTGACCAACTTGTTAACAGTAATTGGTGAAATATGGACCCGCGAAAACATGTCGTTCAGGATATTGTCAGATATGATATTATTTGTGATCATTGTGCTCTTGCACGCTACACACGGCCGAGTGTTCATTGGACCCTACCTGGAATGCACGATTCACAGTGACTGTAGCAATGTCGGCGATAACTATGTTTGCTATGATGGAGAATGCATCTATTCTCCGGGGAAGTGTGAGTATTGGAGAACTATAATGAATATAATTAAATATAAATAGATGGTTAAGTAGATCTGCTGTAATCGAAATCCGCGCTCAGCACACGGCATGTGTATCGTCTAAGACAGTGGTTCTCAGCCTGGGGGGCGCGGAAGTCTCGCAGGGGGGACGCGAGAAATTGACGAAGTCTGTATGAATTCTGACTAAACATGTGTTTTACAATCATTCTGAGAAGACGATTGTTGAAGATGACCACAATTTGAGTATTCTACAAGACTCAGTCAATATTGAGATGAAAAAAATCTGTCATTGGATGAGCCTCAATAAATTGAATATCAATGCAACAAAAACTCAAGTCCTTCTTATCAATGTCAGACCTAAGATCTTGTTACCTTCTCCATATTTGACCATTGACAAAGATAAACTATCAGCAGTCCCTAATGTCAAATATTTGGGACTATGTATTGATAAAGATTTGAGTTGGAAGCCTCAACTAGCAGCTCTTGCCAGCAAATTAGCGCAGGCAGTAGGTATTATAGCTCGCTTGCGACATATTCTCCCTAGATCTGCACTAAGAGACATATATTTTTCACTCTTCCACTCTCACCTCGACTATGGAATCATCTTTTGGGGGTTAACTTACGATACCTACTTGGATCAAATCGCAGTTCTCCAAAATAGGGCTATCCGTTTGATAAGTGGCATGGGCCGATACGAGCGTCTTTCTCCAAGATATAAATCCCTGGGGATATTGAAAGTGCGCGACCTCTGCACTTATGAAATTGCCAAGACCATGTACCGATATCACCATGGTGAATTCCCTTCTGCTCTTAGCCGCATCTTTACGCCATCTGCCGGTGTCCACTCTCACGGAAATAGATCCGCCACCGCTGGAAATGTCTTTATAAAGAATTTAGCCGCTAGTGTGTGCCAGAGATCCCTAACTTTTGTTGGTCCAAGGATTTGGAACTCCTTATCAATAGAGCACAGAGGTTTGTCATTTGCATCATTCTGTCGGAATTTTAAGTCTCAGCTCATTTCTACATATTGAGACATGAGAGTATAATCTGGTATTTATTTTGAACTAGTGTTAGAGTTCTTTTTTTTTCTACTACCACTGTTTTGCGTTTGCGTTTTGTTGTTTAATCTTTTGTTGAAGTGTTACTGACCGACAGTTGCATGATATAAATGTTCTAACGTTACGCCTTGACTACAGCTGACTTGAAGACTACACATCTTGATGTGGTCATATCGCTGTGTTTGTCTTTTTTACATATTTGTGTGAACAATCATCGTACGAATAAAGAATCTGTCTGTCTGTCTGAAACTTATTTCGTATTCAAAAAAGCTCGCCAAATTCAAACTACAGCAGTGGCGCTCAATGGAGTATAGGCTGATTTCAACTTCATTTGAGCAAATTTTTGATATTCTTTGAAGATTTAGAGCAATTCCACGTATAAGTCATTTATCGAGTCATAGCTTTGACAGTAGCCTAAAGCTCGGTGCGCTGGGCAGCTGTTATTAATAGCTGGCGAACTGCCTAAGACAGACTTACATGCAATATAGGTTGCCCGGTTTCGTCCTCAATTAGGCTAACCTAAATCAACACAATTTGATTCAATTCCAAAACTGATCAAATTTAGCATGGCAGTACAAAAAGACGTCGTGCTCTCTGTAGTCACTAACAGCATTAGGATTAGTCTCAGTGCAACCTACCCTGAAATAAGTTGATGTCCTGTTCCATGTTTTTTGCTATTTTCAAACAAGTTTGGGGAAAATTGTCAGAAACAACTGGAATGCGGATTTAAACTTGGCGTAAGACATACCATATGTATACTATTAGATCAGGGATGGGCCATAGAAGCGAATTTGTGCGGCTGTCGACACCTAATTCAATTAGTATGTGTTGGCGGCCGTCGACATGCAAATGGAAATTACGAATTCACTCCCAAATTTCTGAGAGATTTTAATTGATCTTGCAATTCAACTTATAACTTCATTTTTCGATTTTAATATAGTAGCACCCTTTTCAATCTGAGCCGGAATCGGAATCGTGTCCTCCTCGCGAAAGAAATTTGTTTGTGGTACATTTGGGCGATTTCAATATATTTCCATTATTTCCACTACCGATACAATCGACAATCCTGATGGAGGGTCAAGAAATAAGATCATGCAACAAAGTGACTAATAACAATTGGGTCACCCAAAGATGCATTATCATTTATACCTTGCCCTAAATTTTCGAAGCACTCCCTCTATGAACCCTACCGGCGAATCTGATCACATGGGCTGCAAAAGCATAAATATTTGATAGTAATATGTGATACTGCTACTATTAATTACGGAATTAATTCGTGAATCTGAAAAAATTTAGCGAACCGCGCGACAATATGCAAATCCAGCAACTATTCATAACATTGCCATTCGCGATTTCGGTGCGTATAATGGAATGAAAAGTAGAATAGTCCGGAGTTCACCGGAAATGGATATGGACAGATTAACATAGGTATTTTGCGTTCAGTTAGTTCATTACGGCTATTCCCTGGAATGCGGCCTTAGGCTACATAAGAAGCCTAATCGAAATGCGGCCGTGATTAGCAAAAAAGTGGCCCACCTCTGTATTAGACGATGTTCTCTTTGTGAGATGATGATAAGTGGTGGGGGGTCGGGGGGCGCAATTTTTTTGACCATCGCCAAGGGGGGCGTATGTTCAAAAAGGTTGAGAACCGCTGGTCTAAGACGAATAAGCTCTGTGAGCAGTTGGTCATGGGCCTAGCTGTGACCGCATGCTGGTATTCAGGGTTGTAACCAAGTCACAAGGCTCCGAGTCACAAGTCAATCTCAGTTTTATAGTTTTGACTCGAGTCAAGTCGAGTCATTTTCAATTCACCACCGAGTCAAGTCCGAGTCCAAGTCACCGAGCAGAGGGTCGAGTCCGAGTCATGGTATTATGACTCGAGTCGAGTCCAAGTCATTGTGTTGACTGCCCAGTTTCCAGTTAAAGGCTTGTTAAATCCATTTTATATAACTCTGTTTGGTGATATTGAATGGTTCGCATTCATAATATTCTAATTTTCGTCATTTTAAGCAGTTTCTGGACGCATTTTCAAGTACCAGTACCAATAGACGAACTCCCAATAGTGTGATTACTTAACTATTCCTCGAAATTACAATGAAACGTCGGTCTTGGCCTTTTGAGTCTCGAGTCATATGACTCGAGTCCAAGTCGAGTCAATACAGAAATTGACTCGAGTCGAGTCGAGTCATTTCCGTATTTTGAGAAAATGACTCGAGTCAAGTCGAGTCATCTGAAAAACGTGACTCGAGTCGGACTCGAGTCGAGTCATGACTCGAGTCATTACAACCCTGCTGGTATTGCTCTTGATCTGATTGATTGGTATATTTTATTATCTCCATTCAGTCTGCATATAATAATTCATATTCGTGATCTTGCTTTACGCCGTTGCTGACTAGTGATTCCTATCCGTACATTTTTACAGAGGTCGCTCCAAGCTGGTGGGATAAAGGCCATGAATAAAGAGTTACTGATCTGGCGTTGCCAAATAAAAGCGATGTATCTGAATCGTGTTTGCTTTGTGTCGTCAGCTCCTCGTTATGGTGTAGCAGTTAACAAAGAAAACTTGGTCTTCTTACGCTGTCCAGTTCGAGTAATCCACTGCGGGTACTACTTTACATAATATGGACCTTATTTCAGAAGCGGTCATCAAAATTATAGTTGAGCTTTTATTGCTTCAAATATGCTGATATAATTGGATACGGCATGCTGTATATCAAGATGTGACGTCAGATCTCAGTGGTTCTAAACCCGTTTATGGTCATAGCATGGAAACCTTTCGAAAACATGCCGTGGCCCCTTGACGTTTTGCACTAAATATGAGCCTACGTCAGGGGCGGGCAACTTCTGCTATCGGCTGGCCGTATACGGGAAAATGAAGTACTTGGCGGGCCGGATCACAGAACACATAGGCCTACACTATTCGCGTATTTAGCCACCTATACAAGGAATCAATCGTACAGCAAACTTTAAGTCTGTGGCATATAGACCAAAAAACAGCATTTAGTGAATTCATTAACAATAGCTGTCTAAGTCAATCAGACATCTGCGGTCAGGTAAATTTGTCAACCAGTTTTTTGAACTCTGGCTGCATGTCGTATGTAGAAACCCATAGTAAAGACTGAACGTGAAAATCAGTTATTTTGGAATGCAGCCTTGTCTGGTTAATGTTCATGGTCGAAAATGTGTGTAGACTGGAACGGAGCACGTAGTTTCATGTCCATCTTTCTCAGGTTGGAAAACGTGGATTTATTCTGCGACGCATAAAATTGGTCAATACTTTCAGAATAGAATTTCACTTTCATGCTAGAAACTCTCAGCGGGCCGGTCAAAATCCCTTCGGCCCGCGGTCCGTATGTTGCCCATCTCTGGCCTACATCATATGCTAGTCCGTCTCCGTTTCATTGATCATTGTTATCATCATTATTCAATAAGCAGAATGCATATATATACATTCAACTCCGCTTAATTCGAACACCGCATAACTCGGACAACCTCTTTATTCGGTCAAAATTCTCGGTAATAAAACAAAAGTAATAATTGCACTACTAATGTTTTACTCTTGGGATTCGGAAAGCTAGAAAGCAGTTTTAGGATTAGTTTGCCGCACGTCTACAGTGCGAATCATCATCAGAACGTCTTGACATACCCGCCACACTAGTTTTTGACTTTATTTTCGACGATTGTACGTATTTGTGACGTTATTAGTGGTTTTGCTTTAGTCGCGAATATGTAACTTACAACTGAGGAAATATTTGAATAGGCTTTTGGAAGTGCAGAAGTTCAATATAGCAACAAACGATATATTCATATAGTCAACTTTATTTCGAAATATGGAAATAATTTTGCTGTTGTGCCTTAACAATGACAAGTACACAATGTCGAGCAACTCAACATCTGCAACAAAGAAGTCATCAACATGGTCCACGTCAAATTAGACAATCAGAGAATGATAACTATTCCAGCTCATCATCACTGCCACTAGATACCGGAGATGAGCGGATCTACTATTTCTATGTCCTAATCCAATCCAAATCTGAAGTTTCAAATCCATATCCTAATCCGGAAATTTTGTTTATTCTAATCCTAATCCTTATCCGATTCAGAGAGAGAGAGAGAGATATGGTATTCTTTTTCGCCTGCACCATCGAGATGCTTTGACGACAGAGATGCGATACGGCCTTTATAGTAAGGTCATCTAAGTCTGCACCCCCATTTTTTCTCCTCCATGCTATCCGTGATTACTGAGCGCCTAGCAGGATAGCCGCGGATACCAGTTTTCGAGTCTTTGGTCTGACTCGGCCGGGGATCGAACCCACGACCTACCGATCAAGAAGCCGGACCCATCACCATTACACTGTCTCGCTCGGTCAAACTTAAACTTCATTACTTTAAATTCCACTTAGAAAGCCTACATCTCATGCCTATAATTCTTTAAAAAGAATTAAAACGCTAAATAAGTTCCAAAGTACATGAAGTAACTTTGATAGGACGTAAAACTTCGTCGTTGTTCGCCACAGGACATCAATCAGTCAATCAAGTGCTAATCCTAATCCATTGAAAACAAAATCTCCAGTCTTAATGCAATCCTAATCCGTCAAAATGTCACAAATCCTAATCCTATCCATGCTCATCTCTGCTAGATACCATGCGTGACTATGATCAGATAACGGCTTACAACTCCGCAATCCCTATCGGAAAGCATCTCTTGCAACACCCTGAATGTACCATATATCATAGTAGCAATCAGTTTTCCATAGTTGTTCGTGGCCGTTCTTTTTTCATTTAAAGGTTCTCGAATCATCCATTATAAAGCTGAAAAAGCCTGTCTTTAGCCGCCAGACGGATCGTCTCTACACCCGAAGAATATTCCATTTGAGTTTTGTAGCCGAATTCGTCAATGTTTTACCGTAACTGAACGTTTGCTATTGCCCTTCGCGACTCTGTGTATACTTCTCATTACAACGACAAAGCGCCAATATTATTTCTAGATTTTGAATTTAGTTTAATTCATTACTTCATTTACGTGCTCCTGATGAGAGTCAGTCGAAATGCTTAGAGTGGAATAAGTATGACAATATGAATATATTGTTTGCTGCTATAATTTAGAAAGTAGCCCTTACCCATAGACTGCCAAATGTATGCGAAACCTGGAACAACTCCATCTTTTGTAACTTTAGTTGGGTACTTTTCACCTTTCATTATCTAATTCTGCTTGAAATAGTTTTGGCACGTTTTGGGATCAGGTAATTCTGCTTCCCAATCCGCATAAAAAAGTTATAACACCGTATATGTGAGAGTGCAAGTATTTCTTGTTGAAAATCTCAACCTCAGATAGATTGATCTGGATGATGCAAACGTCATTTATTCAAGATGGCTGCGCGGGATGGTTGAAATGTTTGACATCGCCGCTTGAGAAAATTTGGGTTATTGTTATTTTCGTATTTATGGCGTGTTCCACTACTATGGTGGTTTACACCAGGCCGATATTCATTAGTAAGATTGTATGATTCCTGATCTGTCGACTTGTATAAAGTTCGATATAAATATAGCATGCCGCCATATTACATAACGAAGACCCGAATTTGGCATGCGAGTGAAATGTGTGGTCTTAATTTAGAAAGAATTTAATCTCACGTGCTCGCATGTTGACATTGTTAAAATCCCTCGATGACGATGTCACGTTTGCTACTATTGGTAATCATTACAACTTACTGTACCCTAAGGCCGTTGAAAGGCCTCGGTATCGAATATCACAATGAGTGTATATGTAAACAATGTGACTAATCCTTGATACTTCTTGATAGCAGTGTTATCACCCTGCCCGTTACGTTGAAACACGTATTCGGTTTCAAACATCAGCGTCGAGTGGAACGATGTCAGTCGCAAGAAGAAAAATCTTTGCGATTTAGGAGCTAGTTCATTCCTATATTTGCCGCGAGACACTGGTGATGGCGTCGGTAACGAAGACGAGGGACTGGAAGTTTCTCACTAGCCGAAAATCGGACAGGTAATTAGGATTATATGTCCGTTGATTACGAGACTGCATAGTGTTAGAAAAATACAAATGAAAGCATTGCTTTGTAAACTGACGTAAAGCGGTTTAAGTAGCTTAAGGCGCTGCGTACCCTAGGAATGCTAGGATACATGCGACAGCCTACTACAAATTTAAAATGCCCCGCTGTGAGAAACCAATCACATTTCAGAGCACTATGCGTTGGGGACAAATGCCCGACATAGTACATATTGTATAGCGGTTACTAATCACCCACAAGTACCTCATAGAATTGTGGAATATGTACACAAGGCCACTGTAAAAGAGGGTGGTCGCAGGAACCAAATGCGATAACATATTTCCGCTACCTTTTATTTGAGTTGGTTACCTCGCTACATGGATGAAATCACTGCACTGCAGGAAGTTGTACATCTCGATCACTTTAGTTAGGTAGTTAAGTACTTCATACAATCTAGACTAGACTGTTGTGGAGGTTCGAATATATCCCAATGCGAATGGATGAGTGGCATGCCCGAGTATGAAAAGTCGTCCTTGGTACACAAAAAAGCAAATACACTGGACATTACGAAATACATTGTCGTGGCGCACAAGGCCTGAACAGGCGATAAGCGTCACTGTCGTTGTTGCGTGATAATATTATTATTCCAATGGCAATTGATATCCCGATAGACCAGCCTTGAGGCGTATAATTCTAACTGTACTGATGTATCGCTGGCCTAGCTTGTTGACTGAATGAGCTGGTTGACATCAATTTAGCAGTCCTTTCATACACATTCCACACGCCATTTCTGTAATCTTAAGGCTGAAGCAAGTCAGTCATATCAGCAATCAAGGATATCCACATAGAGAGTTTGAAAAGATTGCATTTGGGTACCATAGGTATTTAAGGGGAAGGCACGTTTGCTGGATATGCAATACGTTAACTGCGACGATAACTGTGATACTGGGATAATTTGTCTCAAAGTCGGGTAAAAAAACAGTTATCAGTCATGAAATATTTACTTGAGCTTGGCATTAATATTGTTATTCATCTCAGAGTCAACGCAACGTTTTATGAGTACAATTCCAACCCAATGTCACTGACGCAAGCTGATTTTATTGTGATATCGAAAAAATCTATTTTTCAAATATTTTGTCAGGATTGCAATGCATGCATGCTTGAATTTTTACAATATTGGGCAATATAATTTAGTTCCGCTTGCGCATTCAAATTTTGTATCAGCCACTTCATGTTAATTGATCCATGACTCCTGTCATACTGGAATTTTTAATTCTGCGACAATGGTCGTGGCTGAAGAATTCAATTTTCACGTCACAATGCAATATAATTTTGCTGTAAAATGAAAAACGCAATAATTCTGAGCAAATATCGGTGGATAGAGTATTAGCAGCAATATAAAATATGTCTGATACCACGGTATTCCAAGAGGCGAGGCGATACAGGGACAGATTAATGTCACGTCCTTGGTGAGTTGGAAAACCTTTATTGGTAGTAAAGCTTGTCTGGTAACACACAGCATGGTCTACGCTTGTTAATGCGTAATTGAAACTACGAATAGGTATCACTTCATTCTGCATTACAGGATATTTCCCGAATCTTCCCTGCCTACTTCGACATCTGAAGAAAATACGGACACGGACGCGGATCCGACCATGAAAGATCCGTACTGTGACGGGGATAATCCTATTGTCGTAACAGGAAATGACGTACTGGTTGCGAAAGACAAGATTGCCGGCGGGATAGTTCGCACTCCATGTAGGGTACGAGTTTGGAAATCTTTATTCATCCGTCTAGTTACGGGTTGTACAATGTCTATGGATTCTGAATGTATGCGTATTGCACATACGAATCATGTGACGTTGTGTTTGCTATTCCTACATTCACGAGGCCTGTGCCTGATTCTGCTAAAACCAGCATTCATATTAGTATATTTAATATTTCATAATGTTTCGTCAACATTTCGAGATCGGAGATCGAATACAGGATGACGTAGGAGTAGATTTCTCATTCAAAATTTGTTTTAATAATTGTGAACTTTTGTATCTAACTCCTCAGTATGTTGTTGAATTCTTACTATCGTGAAACCGACCTTTGTGACAAGACTGATCTTTTCTTAAATTTGATCGTTATTTCGTGCGACCTCCTTTCGTGAGTGTGCATTTCGTTGAACGTAGTGCAAAAGGCCGTGAGGTGATAAGTAGCCTACCAAATCGTTCGCCTAACTAAACAACAGCAACAACACGACGAAGGATTATAATAGTTTTGTTTGGCTACATATTGTAATTGTTTTCGACTAACTCTAATGAGCCGATCCTAAGAATGCCCATCGAATTGATGTAGCATCAATCATCCACCCTCCGTAGAGACAGACCCATAGTCATGTGAGAGGGTTAGGCTTGGGGCTAAACTGTAGTTCATAATGGAGTGACAGTTAATGTTGTCTGTGCATTGTTTTGCTGTAAACTGCAGTTGCCTGTAAACAAATTTATGGAGACGTGACTCATGGGGAATTCCACTTGGTTTTTGATAATGGAATATGTATCTGTTCGTAAAATAAAAACACGTTAATCAGTTCATTTTTGGAGCTTCGACTCGTCAAAAAACATTTACGTGTCGTTATGGATGAACATTCTGCATATTGCATTGCTGCTTCAGTGTTCGAATAAACCGATCGAAATTTCACTACCATGCAGTTGACATCGAATACTTAAGGAGCATGAAAATACATGAACAACGAGCATAGTATTTGTCGTCGAAAAAAACAGGAAGAGGCTTTACATTTGAAAGCATTAACGATACAATAACAGCAGTTACATATTGTCGGACTCAGCGCCTCGAATAATATACGCGGGCCATACCAGTAACGAACCAAACGAAAGTCTTTTGACGTATACAGTATCATTGTTAGTACACATTCATATCACCACTTGTCGCGTTTCCGCATTTTCCTCTTTGCAAATCAAAATTATTCTTTTATGGTGAAATTGTTAATAGAGAACTCGGATGTCAGAAGCCCTCCGGTGCGAACTCTACTTCAAAAAGGAGTACATGCAGTATACAGGCAGGTAAGAAGTAGCGAATGTCCGACATCCATATTTGTTCAGATGCTAGCATTTTTCACAATCCGTTAATGATGTTGAATTAAACAAAAACCACACTGCAGTTTTGAGGTTTTGGTGCGGTATCTTCGTCAAGCTGACTGAAATAGCAAGTCAATAGTATAAATCTGAATCCTGTAAAAATCTTCAAAGTAACTTTCTATTAGCAATAATCCATTTCGCATCGTCATCAAGTCCAACTTTCATATGCGGTACCGACTCAAATTGTTTAGAAAGTCGATGGTAATGTGAACCCATACAGTGGCGTAGCAGCTATTTGGCGAATATGGCTCTGCGCCATGGGCGGCAGGCTGCTAGGGGGCGGCAAAGGTGAAGTGATGACCTTATTTTAGTAAACACAACAAGATTTCCAGCAACTATAATTGAATAGAGTGAAACTATTTCAAAATGTGGGCGGCATTTTCAACGAAAGTCATGGGCATTGGACAACCTATGCTTCTACGTCAATGGACCCATTTGATCTTGATTAAATTCTGTAACGTATGTAAACCCCTTGCTTCATATACCGAATCCAGACCAAATCCACCAGATTCTCGAATCTTATTTTTTATGGTACATCTGGGCATTTCAAGACATAAATTACAGTTTCAAAGATCGCGGGGCATTCCTTGCGTTGCTGAATTTATCGGAAGAACAGAAAAAGCGAGGTGTCGTCACCACGTCTGCTGGGAACCACGCACAAGCCATGGCCTTTCAGGGAGGGAAATTGGGAATACCGGTGACGGTGGTGATGCCAAAGACAGCTCCTCTTGTTAAGGTGAGAATCCTTTCCTCAGCTCTTGCAAACAAGCATAGTGAACCAAAACAAATACATTTCCGGGAATATGCGGGACTGGTTGACATGTAGTCTCACTTTTGTAATAATGTACAATCCAGATATTTTTACTGGCGACTTGTAAAGCTACCGGCGATACGGCTGCCTGACAAAGTGAAAAATTAGGTACTTTAAAAATATATACCTATAGTCATCAACCTGAGGTGGCTACCTTGAAAATGGAAAGACGTATCAATGCGGCTATAGCATATAGGACTTATGACAATGCAAATAGCTACACGTCACGAAAACATATTCAGTTACGATGATGAAACACCAATTTTGGTCAGCACAATTGCAGTCGTATGTGCAAAGAACTGCAAAGTATACTACCCGTACTTTCTACTTTCCAAAATCTAAAGTGTATACAAACCTACAGAGTTTGGCTTAAAATGATTTAAGTAGAAGTTGATGTAATCTAAAAGTATATTCGCCTGTGTTCGCATCACCACTCGAATTTCCATGCCGGTGACGTCATGTTTGGTTTGTTTGTTATGAGGTATTTATGGTGTTCGTCGACTGCTATGGTCATTTACACCAGACCAATCTTCTTCGTTTTGATTCCGTAGCTGCTGACTTGTAGCATGGCCAACCTCTAGGCTTCTATATTACACCGTTTACATGGATGCGGAGGAGCCTAGATAAACCTCCAGCACTTAGGTAAGAATTCTGGAGTCGACCTCAGTCGGACTCGAGCCAGCAACCCATTGGTGTTCCAGACGATTACTCCTGACGAGTGTCAGCCGAAAATATCTGTGTATGATTCAATATTGATATATATTAACTAGTGCACGTAAGTGCAAGTATAGCGAAAGCCTACTTGAGTATCACGAAAAGGGAATAACTTTGCTCCCGACCACCTCTGCGTTCGATGTCTTTTGGTGGACTATTTGTTTATTTAAGATTGTCGCGGCACATTTTCCTTCACATTGATTATCATAAAATCTCATTTAATATCGGCGTGTTCCGATGTTACCTCATTTCCAGCATCCAAATCGTTAGTTTAGTACTACCTATGGTTTGAAAAATCAGACCTTACCGTCTACATATTGCAATTACAAAACCAAGATTTCGAAGCGAACCCTTAGGTTTCCTTTGCTCCATCTCTCAAATCCGACAAGCATCGACACAATGCATTCGACTTGACAGGTTACAAGCTGCAGAGACTTGAAAGCAGGAGTGATCTTGCATGGTATGAGATTTGATGAAGCGAAAGCGCACGCCATGAAGCTGCGAAACGAAAGGGACCTGCTCTATATCGACGGGTGCAGTAACCAATGACGTTGGAGGTGAATGCGACTGACCCCAGTTGAATGTTCAAATACAGGTATGACCATCCGGATATTCTAGCCGGGCAAGGAACTGCTGGGCTTGAGATTTTGGAGGACATACCAGACGTGGACTATATTATAGTTCCCGTTGGCGGTGGGGGACTGATCGCAGGGGTGTCGGCTGCAGTCAAGCATCTCAGCCCCAACGTTCAGATAATAGTAAGTACGATGGTGGTATTCGCAGATGTTAGAATTCTTCAAAACATATCTATGCAACATATTTGAAAAAATACCAGCTGGTCTTATCATATATGTTTTTACTAGTAATATCAGATGAATTGCAGTGTGCACCATGCTAAGAAAATTATCCATGTGACTTATATGAGCCGTGATAACAAGTCATTTCGCAATGTATTGCTTCTGCACATCTTACATTTCAGTCAACTTTTTATCGGTCAAAAGTAGCCTATTCTTTATGAAATATTTACGCTGTTTAACGCTGTCATTTTGAATTTCCGAGTGTGTGGGAAAACGTTGGAAATGATCAGTCTCTTAAGAAACATATCAAATAAAATATTTACTATTTTGCTTCAACCTGACTAGGCATGTCCTATCTTGTGACTGCCCTTCATCGCTGCATCTTCAGCGAAAATAGTCTCCTCGTGTCTTCCCAGGGCGTGGAATCGGACCGGTGCCCGAGCTGGCACACTGCAATGGAAAATGGGCGACCCATTCCGTGTCGACAAACACAGAGTGGAGCAAAGCAATCCATTGCTGATGGACTAAACGTAGTGCGGGTATGTAAATTATTTGTAATAGACTCTCTTACAGCAACCGACGACAACCTATAGTTGTCGAACGCGATCATAATATCCGTGGTTCAACCTCAGCAAGTCGGTAATTTTTCCTCTTCTCCCTACCTGCACATGAATCGACACAATCTGTAGAACTTTCTAAAGAAATCATATAATAGACAAACCTGCCTTTGAATTTGGATTTCTTGAGTACTGTCTCGTGTATGACCCGTTAAAAGTTCCTGCACTAGCATATAAGAATTGAATAATCTTGCACTGCCGTTTCAGTTATAAATATATAATAGTTGCAGCCTGGCCACATACAGTACATCTATCTTGTTGTCAGTCTACATAATCCACCCCATTTTCAGGTCGGATTCAATTCATTTGCCACGGCCAAAATTGACAGAATGCTCGCAGTACCTGAAAAGTTTATCTCTACCGCTATCTTACGATTGCTCGAAGGCGAAAAATCAGTCGTTGAAGGTGCGGGAGCCATCGGTTTAGCTGCGTTGTTGTCTGGTATGCTTCCAGAAGTCATTGGCAAAAAGTACGATGTTAGCATACTGTACAATATAGTTTATACTCCGTTGATATATATTCTCGGCCGTTGTCTTGTTCATCAGAGTCGTGTGCATCTTATGCGGAGGAAATATCGACGCAACCGTGTTGGGGCTTGTTATCGACCGTGGTCTGGTGCAGGAGGGGCGGTTGTGCAGATTTATGGTGGTCGTTAGCGACAGGCCTGGGGGTCTCGCGAGACTGGTGAACATACTGGCGCATATGGCCGCAAGGTGAAATATTAATATTCGGCAAGCACCGACGTGGGCGACATTCCGCTGCATAAATTCATTCAGAGGTGCCAAAACTAGTCAACATTGCCATACTCAAGTGGAAGTAGAAGTAGCAGTGAATCCGTAAATTCTTACCCAATTAAAAGTAGCAGTAGCGATTCCGAAGGCATATCATAACTATGAATGTAAGCAAATAACGCGTAATGACCAACGGCATTACAAATATATATCGGCTATTTTCGAATTCATAATTAGATATCACAGCTTGTTAAGGCGACGAAAACTAGTTCGCATAATACTTATCAAAACCTAAAATGTGAAAAGTAGGTATTTTTGATGACAAATGATCAAGTTGAAACGCAGCACCGCCACCGCCAACATCACCACTTGGCTAACTATTGCAAGTACTTCAGTCGTTGCCGATCACCTCTGGGTATAGAACAGTTGTTCAAGAATCGTCTTAGAGTCGACAAATAGGCGTATAGCTTAGGTGGCCAAAATAGCATATCTAGGGTTGCCATATTTTGATATCCGAAAAAGAGGATAATTTTGAAAAATTCCGAAAGATCCAGTACCGGAAAAGAAAAATGGTGATTTTGAAAAATTTTCGACTGATAATATACTGTATTGACTAAACAAATAAAGGTCGCCGCTCTGACTAGACTGCGGAATTTATTACTTTTTCTAGAAAAAGAGGACATTTATAGGCGTCCTTCGAGGACACTTTCAATTTATTAAAAACGAGGACGAATCCCCCAAAACGATGACGTATGGTAACCCTAGCATATCACACTGATCGCATTTTGCTCTGAATTGTATGAAATGAAGTCCATGCTTTCGCTGTTGATGTTAAACGATTTCGTTTACGCAGCGTCAAGGACATCGGCCACGATCGCATCTCCCTGTCTTCTTACGTCTACATGACCGGTATCGCGTGCACGATAGAGACAAAAAATCGAGCTCATGCCGGCGAAGTCCGTACGAAACTGTTCGAAGCGTACGGAGAGGATCTGAAATGGCAGGAAGAGGACGACGATTGAGCTTTAATGCCAATTTACTTGACGCATTTTTGCACGTGGATAATATATTTTCGAAACTTGAATTGCCACTAGAACCAGTAACCACACCGAAGAGAGACTGACATATCACCTGTATTGGACTTGAATACAATCCTGCGATCCTCGCAAGATATTATAATTAATAATAAACAGCTAAACTGCCGCCTTCATGTATGTAATAGGTAGATTTTGAACTGTTACATCCTAAGAAATTATTGCTATCTACATATTCTCTATATGTCTAAAAGATAACAAATGATATGAAGGCTATATATGTGCCCCTACTGCATTACCACGGCATGGGTTTACAAAGCCGATACTTGTTTTCGTATATATATCAGTAAATAAACCGGATTCAAAATTTATGCGTGGAGGTCTCATATCATATTTTCATTACTATACTATGCCATCCAACAATCTAGATTACCACAAAATATCAGTTCGCACTTCATATTTTCATGTCGTATCGCTAACACAATGACGCATTGAATATCCTTGCAATGGAATTTTGTCGAAATTATATTAAGGGTTTCGCTACAAAACAACGCTGCAGATAAATATTTGGCTATCGAAATCGCCTTTTTGAGAATAAGGCTAATGGTCATCGATAGTCATGAATTGACGCAAGCCTGAAGACTGAAAAAATGCACACAAAATAGCTTAATTTAAAATATTACTACTGGGTCTGGTAGTGTTGCAAGTGTGGTTTTGATCGCAAAAGGATAGAAAGAACAATTCTAATACGCAGGTAATAATATCGATAATATAAGTTGCAACGAAGAGCTCTGTATCCAGACTCGTAAACACGAGTTCCATGATTTGAAGAATTTCAATTTTCATTCAACCAAATACCCTGTTGCTAATGCGAACAGGCATCATGTCAATGTCGGAAATATCAGGGATGACCTTTGATGTTGCTTGTATATGTTGCCTCGAGCAGATTTAGATTTGTATGGCTGGATCGAGACTCGGCATATTTTGAGTGCTTCATATAGCGCGCCGGCCTCTACGATGAACATATGGAGTATTATTGCTGTGATACTTCAATTAAATTATTTCTGCAGAGCGGAGCCATGTGAGTATATATGTTATTTGTCAGTTTCATTTTGTATTTCGTTACGATTTATTACGTTGTCGTATAAAAATATGGAACTCGTTATAATAACTACTTTACGGGCATAGATTCTGGTAAATATAGATAAAGTCTCGTTTTGTCATTCCAGTTCACTGTCAAAGTCCTGAAGCTCCAGATAATGGAGAAGTAACTTGCTTGAGCGGGACAGCTCATTTTGACATGTGCGCCATAAAGTGTCAACCGGGATATGAAATTGATGGTCCATCGAGAGTGATGTGTTGGTGTCGTACACAGGACGATTGTTCCTGGAAAGGCGGAGATACTTCATGCAAAGGTAATTACGTGATGTTTTGAAATATTTGCCTTGAAGTCTCTCATTTCTATACTATCTTCAGCTGCTGCGTGCGATATGCCGTCATTCGACAATGGTAGGGTAACGTTGCTTGACAAATGGCCGGATGGATTTGCAGGGATAGTAGAGTTCACCTCTGTCCCCCCTGCTTTAAACTTGGAACGCGGATGGTCGATAGTGGTGGTATTTGATCGACAGCTGGGCCAGGTATTATTCAAGCCTTTATTGAATCGGACTCTTCGTAATTTTATGCAGTAAATTTGCAACAATACTGTATTATGTCTGTTTTCTAGTACGCAAATAAACGGTATTTTTAGCTAGCTTATATTGCTGCACGGTGCCGGAATATTCCAGTTCATTCTGGTTTCAAGCGTGTATCTTTTGCAAATCTTCGGTTATCGCCCATACCTTGCTCATCGTGATGTATAATGTTGCGATTAAATTATGCGTCGAAGCGCTCTTTATTTACGTAGCCAGCTGATCGAATGACAAAATTCCATATCGACTGGCAAAACCGGTATTCCCCACTTCAATATTTAAGCAGTTTCGAATTTGATACTTGCAATGCCTGTATTGTAGAATGTTATTAAGCACGTGTGTTAATGCGATCTAGTTTTAAATCGTAATCCAACGTTCAATAGATCATTATTTTATCAGTTCGAAATTATGACTAATGCTGTTATGGTATCTTGAAACTTATATTGCGTAACGTGATAAAGAATAGGTCCACGGAAGTCATTCCCAACCGCGGCTCTAAGAGCCGCATGCGGCTCCGACTTAGCCTTCTTGCGGTTCTGATTCACCTCAGAATATGCCACAAAAATATAATAGACAGTTGTTGTTTGATTCTAAGAATTGGTATAGTCAATTTCAGCATATTAGCGCTAAAATGGGGAATATTAGTTATGTCTGAAGGCGCGCAAGTCCGCTTCTGAAAACGAGGAAAGAGAATCCTTGCAGACTATCGTCAAACGCATGTATGAATAGGCCTACTCGTCAGACAAGGAGATATATCTTGAGTTCTTCTGGTCATAGACCTTTATAGATCGTCTCCGTACAGAATAACTTTCGACACAATTTTACTGACATCAAAGGAACGACTTATAGTCAAGTATAAATTGCAATATTACCAATATTACACAGCGTATAACTCCTTCAAACTTGTGCATTAAATGCTGGAATGTATGGAGACTGAAGAGCTATCACATAACGACATATATAGTATGCTGTAATAGTGATATGCATTTTCAGTTTATTTCAAGGTATAGCACTCGCCAATCTGCATGCTTTTGAATTAGCTGGACGGTGAGATCCAGAGGTAGACTAACTATCTTTAAATTTTCGTTATAAGTTGTCTAATTATGGCACGATGGCGTAAATACTTTCCAAAAACATGTTGTACGAGCATACGGACGATTACCACCCGATATAGCCGACGTATATACGATATGTGATGATTGGAACCCTCAAAACAGTCGGTTCAACAGCTGTAGTACGTAAATAATTTGTCAAA
>ATSW01004290.1:0-20550 GCA_000444245.1 Botryllus schlosseri
GTCCCCTGAGATAATCCGTGCCGTATTTTACCATTTCATTGACCAGCTGCACATGATCTTCCGAAGCCAAAGTTTTTGGGCTGACGAGATGCTCTTTTGGTATGATAAGATAGTGTTGCTTCGATGCGGGATTTATATCGTTGAATAGAGCTAAAGTTTCATTTTCAGCCAAAACTTTACTGCTTCCTTGCTTTTTCTGAGCAATGTTACAGAAAATGCAGTTGCTTTCTTTCGAAGTTCGATTTCCCATTACTTTACGAAAGACAGCATTAAAGCATATTACAACTAACCTACGCTAAAAGTGATATGTTCTCACATAAATTTTCATGTTAGCCATGTCGCTTATTAAACATACAGTTTTGAAACGAGCAACATAGCCACAATATGGTCACTGACAGTTGATTTACTCATGACGCACAAACGCTATCAAATAATTACCAAACTTTATGTGTATCATGTGGATAGGCACGCTTTTTCAAAACATGGTTACACCCCAGTTAGTTAATTGGATGTTAAACAGATATCATTACATGACATAATGAAGAAGAGTGGTTGGCGTTATTGTGAACCCTGACAATCCAATTCACAAGCTGCACACAACCCTGGATTGTGGTTCAGTCATCGACAGGAATTGCATCACATTCCGGTTGTAAGGCTTGACAATACTGTAGAAGTCTCGAAAAGTAGCCATGAATAATTTAAGCAACACCTTACTATGGGTTTAGATGCAAAAATGCTAGCATGTAAGCTCTCAGCTTGGAAATTACATTACAAAATGCAGTCTAATGTTCGATTTCCTATGGCACAGTATGCCCCTCCCTAATTACCCCAGTAGAGTGCTACTCTGAAATTACATTGTCAGGCATGTTGATCCAGGGACTCGGCTGATCCATTAAAATATTCTGCATTTCTTAGTTTACGAAACCATGTGCCTGATTGTGAGGCCCACGATTCAAAAGCAGTGTGTTGTATAACAACAGCAAAATCCTGCAAGTCGACTTAGTGATAAATGATCACTAACACTATACGATATTGAAATGATTGACACATAGTAAACAAGGGCAACACAAATAGCTGTTAGGTATTTGAAAATAAGCAAAAATGAGACAGCACGAGCCGTCCCGAAAAAAAATAAATACAAAGAAGACGATAGGACATCAACATGGCATTGTAAAATACATCATGCAATATTGAGCAAGACAGTTCAAGGATTTTAGGTTATCCAACAATGAATCCGCATACCCACTGAAATATTGCAGGGGTTCCTCACTTCTGCACAATTACCACGAGACCGTAGCTTTGCTCCATAATAAACCCATCGGCCGCCGATAATATCGAGTCCGTATCACACCTTGAAAGGCCATTGGAGGTATAAACAAACATTGGCAAAAACTATAATCTGCGACTGTTGGACAGGGAACATTGATAAATTTTTTATAGATCACAGGTGTCCCAGAAGCAGCCTTGCTAGTTTATTTTATGCCCATGAATATCAATGGATGTGAAGTTATCCGAATAACTTCTCTGTATGTAGTTTTGGAAGTGCGTCTACTCATAACTTACAAGCATTAAGGCACTACGAAACACCAGTGTCAAGAAACACAACTTGCAGGGGCCTACCACCGCCTCCGACCAGCTGTGATCATATCTGATCCCTCACCTTGAGTAGAAAGCTCAAAACCAGTCTCAATGTGCAAGCAACAGCCCGCCCGGAGCTAGATAGTATTTAATGAAACNGATTTATCATNGCGCACAGTTACAATTTGTTAACGCCTCCTTTTTTTCTTATAATACGGTTTACTTGCTTCCTTGGCAGCGGCTGCAGCTTTAGCCGCCGCGTTTTGCTTCGAAAGCGCCAACAGTGGATGTAACTTAGTCGAAGACGATTGGGCAGTTTGCTCTTTTGTACGTTCCATTTCTTTCAATTTCGCCTCGATGGCGTGAATGGTGGCTTGCGACGAACGTTTCGACTTAAAAGGGGCTTTATCTTCGACGGCGACATCTGTAGGTAATTTCAGCGTCTCCTTATTGCGCTCCGACTTTTCCGTTGGATGACTGTCCGCCCAGCGCACTTGCAGCCTTTTAGACAGCACCCGCATGTTATGAAGCTTTAAAATAGCGCGGGCGGCGTGTTCTTCTTTTTCAAAAGTCACGAAACAATACCCTCTGGGCTGACCGGCCAGCGTGCCGGTTTTATGCACGAGAAAGTCAAACTGTTTGATTTTTCCGAAATTTTTCAGTATCTGCACCATTGTGTATTCGGTGATTTTTACGTCCATGTTCCCGATCCANATCCGTTGAGCTAAAGACGCCCCTTCAAAGTCCTCCTCCAACGGAAGAGGTTGGGAGGTTTTATCATGTTGAGCGGCTGTAAAACCAGTGGTCATCTCGGCTAAAAAGCTTCATTAACCCTAATCTGAAAAAGAATTAGAAAGATTTGTGTATGTTGTCTCAATAACGTGAAACAGATAAATATACATCCACATATTTCTTGTCACGGTCAATTTCTAGACTTTGATCATGAAATAGGATAATAACACACATTAGAAAGTCATCAGTAACTGAACTTCTTCCACCGGAGTACGTAAACGCAGATTTTTCTTTGAAATATTGCCAACGACTTCACTCAGTTTATCAGGGTGATGAAGCAAGACGTCCAAATGCAGATCGCGTGACCAGGAACAAGAGTCTAACGCTCTGGTGTACAATCCTTCAATTTTGCGCGGATCGATTTGGGACTGAGCTTGAATGTAAGCTCTCCACAGTACCGCAGAGCCAGGGCAGCTATCCATCGATAACGCACGTTCGAACAGATTTTGAATTCTAACATCCAACAAGGTATGATTGCTGGCATCAGCACAGCCGGTATCGTTCGTGGCTTCTAAAATTCTTTTTCTACGTTTCAGTTCGTAATCGATCGCACATAACCATGGGATTGCCGAAGTTTGGTGATCGGAACAGGCTTTCGCGAAATGCATTCTGACATTCCGACTGAGATAAGACGACAAATCAAACTCGGCTATAAACCAAGCGAAATGCGGATTGCACGGATATTTTTGAGCCGCTTCGTACACCATACGCTTGAAATCAGACATCAAAAGCGTTTTCGACTCTCTCAAATACCAGAAATAAAACTCGTACAGATTCTCCAAGTCGATTTTCGCTTGGAAGCAGTCTTTTTCCATCTTCTTACACAAAAAAAGTATTGCCTCGTCGATAATTTTGTGCGTTTTCTCTGGTAAGAAATATACCGAAAATACGAAAAAGCAACAAACTACATTAAAATATGGGCTTGAAAATTCGTTTTCGGTCATGCCAGAAAAGTCTTTCTCGTAATCAAACTGTTCGTACAATGACTGCAACTCTTCTAGCAAATAATCATATCCAGAATTGGCTTTCGCTACCGCTGTCGACGTCAAACTTTCACCGTTAGCTTGTCCAAATTTGCATCCGTCTCCCAAGCACGCCAGGACAGATAACAAAACCTTGTTGTGCGGGCAGTCCTTGCTTTTCCGCACATCGCCGACGTCGCAATCGTTACAAGTGGAGATATGTAACTGCGAAATAACTCTGCATAAAAGATAGACTTTGTGCGCGCGCTGTCTTTTGACGCCCACATTCTTGTGGTTCAGCAACGGCACTGACATTGCAACTGATGTTTGCAATATCTTCAACGCATCTTGCTTTTTACTGCATAGCCATTCGATAACTGCAAAACTCATCCATACGCAAAGAAGATTCGGTTTTACCGACAGCATCTTTTTCATCTCTTTTTTCGCTTCTTTACCGCATTTCTTCAAATCCTTCGATTGATCATCGATGTAAAAACTGATTGCTCTTTTTTCAAAATACAGAGCGTAACAATCACACAACAATGTATGGAGCGAATCATTTTTCAACGTCGCGTCAAAGAGTTGTTGAAATACGTTACACACGTACAAATGTTTATCATTTTCGAGACATCCCAATCGAGACTCTTGCTCGTTTCCGATCAAAAACGGTCTGGGAACGTAAAGCTGTTCGTACGGGCGCATGGCTTGATTGGAATGAGTGAAACGGAATATGCTCTGAACAGAAAAAGGGTGTGATACGGTGGTAGCATACGAAATTGGAGAGCCTAGTAAGCTCAAAAATCCATTCAAGATTTGTATTTTGGCACGATCCGCTTCTACTGCGAATAAAAATCCTTTAATATCAGAAAAAGGCACTGTTCGTTCATCATCATCACATTCCTCACCCTTAAATGTAGGTTTCCATGGTAACCAGTGATTGTGGCTTCTCGTTTTATCGATTACCAACCAATTTTCAGTCAAGCTTTTGTCCGGATCTACATCGTCATCTTCATCTTCACCCTCAGCGGAATCATCGTACAAATCGTCAGCCTTAGAGACCCATCCCCCCGTCACTTGTTTATCCGCAAACTCCGCGAACCCTTTCGAATTCGGCTTGCCTACGATTCGATTATCTCCTTCGAAATACAACTTCATATGTTCCACCGTGTCCGACCATTCGGCATCCTGCGTCGGCCCACGAAAGTTCAACTCCAACATGCATTGGTACAAGGCCACGCATTGCTCCGTAAGTCCAGCTGCGGATTGAAAATCGACATACTCGGACAGCAGTTGGACTAGTCTCTGTTCACCCGACACTTCGGACATAGTTTCTTGCATATAAGTGCCTTCTTTAACGGACCTAAGTATTTCGATACAATGTGAATACGCTCTCCGTGTGCGCTTGATGCTGAACGCAGAAAAACTGTTGCAGTTGATGTGTAATATGTACGATTTCCAAACTTCCATATTGTCAGGAAATCGAAATAGTATATTCTCCCATTCTTTGTCGACGATGCCTTGTTCGTGCTCGAGTTCGGACTGTAATCTGACTCGCATTATTTGAAGAGACGCGTCTTTAGGATTAGAACGTACCGCGTGGTTTAGTATCTCTATTTTTTTCTCAATGACGACACGCGCTTTTGAGGTTTTATTATCAAGGTGAAAAGCTTCATCCTGCCAGGCAACGAATCTTTTCCATAAGCTAACGTCGTTTGAATTTTCTCTAGTCTGACGATTGAATCGTTCGGTAGTTTTTTTCACGGTGTCACTAAACGATTCGTCAACTTCCTCTGCGGCTGTGTCGTCATCTTCTTTACGAAGGGCACAAAAAGCTTCGTACAATGGCGAAAATTTACTAGGTAAGTATGTCTGCGGCGTGGGGGCCGCGCTGTTGAAATACCGATCCTGTTTGTCTGCGTTTCTTGGTCTTTTCCGTTTTTTCTTTTTCCTGGTCACCGACATTTCGACGCGTTTCCAATCGGGAGTTCCGAGACAGAACAAACAGTCTCGGTAAAATTTCGGGATCAGAACTTTGTAAGGACGTGAAAAATGTACGTTGTCTTTATCCCCTGTCTTATCCGCTTTGTACGTTTTAGAGCTGACAGGTTCGAGTTTATCGACAATGTACGATACTTTCAACAAACTTACATCGTTGACAATTTCTTTTTTTGCTACCACCGGTTTAATTTGATCTTTTTTATCCCGACTTGATGTCATATCTCGCTTCACAAATTTACGTTGTTTTTCATCTTCACTTGAGCTCGATTCGTACCCACACTTTTGCTCATACTCGGCGAGTTTCGAAGCCTTGCTGGCTTGATAACTCTTGTTTTGTAACCATGACTGATCCGAGGACGCGTTGTGTTTCTCTGCAGCCTCAGACTTGGAAGAAATGTATCCGGCAGCAGGAAATAGACTCATATCTACATAAAAAAGATAACCATACGCTGTCCTATAGCGATAAGTTAAGAATGAGAGTGAGTGAAATGTCGTAGAACACAAATTCGCAAAGAATCTTCGAGGTACGGAATTCCAGTATACAATCGTATAGTATATTCATATTGAAACTAGGTCAGGGGTAATCATCAGCAATAATATTCTTTCTAATTCTCTACTAGTTACTGACCAATTGATCATTACCTGTGATGAGAGTCAGCTGCAAATATTCCGGCTTCTTTCAATATGAATATATTCTGCAATTATAGCCACAAATTCCCAAGTTAACCTACCAACAGATAAACGAATTCCTTATAACAATTGACAAGGAGAATAGGACAGGTCTTCTATGTCCTAATAATTATTAAATAGCATATTCATATTAAAATGAACCCGAATATTTTCGGCTGACACTCGTCAGGGGTAATCGTCAGCAACTAGTAGAGAATTCGAAAGAATATTCGGGTTCATTTTAATATGAATATGCTATTCAATTGTATATTGAAGTTCTGTACCTCAAAGAAGCTGTTCTAATAATTATTAGAAATATATATCGTAAAGACATAAACATAGCATAAGAGTATAGCCTACCATTTGTACCCAGCAATATCAAGAATGTTAATTTTCAGCAAAACCGACACACAAGAACAATCTTTTACAAATTTATCATGCATCCATGAATGACATATCGTTATGTAGGTGACAATATTAAAATTGAATCCAATCAGGTTTATCGCAGCATGAATTACAAAAGTCAGACATATTTCATTTGAATGCTATGATCATGAAGACCTTTCACCATTGTACAGTAGGGCTGTTCAAAAATAACTTTTTTTCCCCGGATTCCAGCCATTTACTGATTAAATTGTCAGGTTAACATAAAAAATGCAGCACACCAAATTTGGTTCAAGTCTAACAAGTACAAGCCTTCGCAGATCCAATTAAAATTTTTAATTTATTCGGGAAAATTTAAAAAAAAAATTCAAATTTTTCTGTCAACCCCATGAAATTGTTGGGTTGTCTTCAAAGACGATGCAAAACAAATTTGACTCAATTCCAACGAGTAGAAGCGGAGTTGTTAGTTGATAATTCTCGGATTATACTTGATTAGCTGGAATCCAGAAAAAATGTTATTTTTGAACAGCCCTATTGTACACACGCTGATATACACTAATATTTGCAACATAATAGTCATTAGTTATGAATGCAGTAGGCCAATATCTATGCCTGGCCAAGTGATGAAAACTATACATTGATTTGCAGAGGTAAGACATAGATCAAGACATCTCCACAAAATCTGTCACTATAGTCATGTGTGAGGGTCATAGATCCAGAATTAAATTCAGTGGAATAGCGAATCTTAGACTTACAAATGTATTATGCAAATATATTATGCAGATGTGGCTGGTCATGATTGATAACCTATCCATTCACAAGCAGTTCGGTTCTACATGCTAATCTGATATCACGGCAAAGAGCAACAAAGGTGTGTATAGAATGTAATGAGAGACGTAGAATATCTCTGCTCCTGCTTCCGTAGTTAGTTGATTCAACCTGATGCTGATGGACAATGCCCAATTGCCCATGGCATGTGCACCATATGTGTTGTTCCTACAAAGTGCAACATCTGATCAAGGTTCTTTCCGTAAGGCTTTGTACTCTTCAATTTGCTCTGGATAAACTGCTTCCAACTGTGACAGCAATTCTTGTCGAAATTTCCTGTACACCTCAATCTTTCCCTTTATCACTTCATTTTTTGAAAGAGCTTTTTCGATGCAATGTTTTGTGTAAAGCTGCGGGTTCTTTCCGTTGTCTATATAATCGAATACTTCCAACGGCACGTGTACTTGCGCGAGCGACGTTTTGCAAGCATCGATTTCTTTCAATCCATTTATCATGGAATTGATCTTTTGATTCAGCACAGTTTGACCCTGTGGTTGAAAGTCGCTCACAATGATACCGAGCTGGCGAACGTTTTCGATGAATTGTTCTAAATGCTCCTCGAGGGGCTCGAATTTGTCACCCATGCCAGAGATCCTGCAACACCAGTCCGAAGCTACGCAAACAAAATCAACATTCGACAAGTCAAAAGCCAAAGACAATACTGATCATTCGATGAGTCTAAAATGGCGACGGCAACGACGGTAACACCACATATATGTGCTTCTAAGACTGACGAACCCTACCAGCAACGACAATCGGAGTGGTTTAAAACTACAGATGAGACAAACGATATCGGAAAAGTCACCCCAAACGCCATGCACAATGCACATGTATATTTCATATGCGAAAATGTATAGTAGTGATCGCATGTATCTCGAGCTGTTTTTATATGGTTTATCGAGATGAGTATTTTTCTAGTCACATTCGATAGTTTTACTATAGATTACCAACTCACGAGAGTGCACTGGTCCATCCCGATAAAAATAGAGGGATACAAGTTTTCTGTGCTTCAGAAATATGTTTCTGTCTGTTGGCACCGGTTCAGCTGGTCATTTAAATTTTTTCATTGCCGTTCATAGCGTCGTCATACGAACCCCGTCGGCTACGTTGTTATTTTGGAGTGACCTGAGAATAAGAAATTATCGTGCCTTACTAGCGACATCCCAAGGATCTGGCAATTTTACTTCACTCTTATCACTCTTGTCAGTCGCTCTTGACCATTGTTAACTCCACGCCTCTAAGGTATAAAATAACAGCAAATTATAATAATTTGTGTTTTTAACTTATCGATTCCAAAATGATCTCGCTATTCAAAACTGAAATATTTGTTGTTGTAGATAATTTTATGGTCTAGAAAAATTTGCTATGTTTATGTGTATATAGTATATGGAACGAAATATGGGTAAGGAATAAGATTACGACCGATAAATTTTGATCTCATTACAACCAAATCAGTATAAGAACTAAGAAGAGTCATTGCCGACCTCTACCTCTACCTTTTGCAACTTGCAGAATCGGCCAATCAGATCGCGGAAAGCTGTCTTGTTTACCTTGCAAACTCTGTTTTCGTCACCGACCAGCGAAAACAGTTTCGCCTCCTCGAAGTCAGTCAGGGAGTCATCTAGTTGTACACCTGCTTTATTGGCTAGTAGCTTTATTGGGTCAGTGTAAGACAGGATTTTTTAGAGCTACGTTTTACCAATAAGACTGCCTACGTCGGAACTTATATACAGGGAATAAATAGCGTACATTACTATACTGTTATACTGATAGGTGATACCACGAACTCATTTCTCAGCCTGCTCTTGAGTCCTATACCGGTAGGTTTCACGGAGATTTATCGAAGAAGTATGCTACGTGTAGCCCAAAAGCTCATCGAATCTGCCTATACATCTCAATCGAAACTCCTTGCGCGCCATGGAAGGTCAACGAGATACTACAGTTTTCTGTCCACGCATATGCCGGAATGCTCCAGTTTCCCTAACGTAAAATCCCACAAGGAATTGTACGACTACAGCGTACAGCATCCTGACAACTTTTGGGGCACACTTGCTTCGTCAAGATTAGAATGGATGAAGCCTTTTTCCAAAGTTTCAAACTGCAACATGAATGAGGGTTCGATAAAGTGGTTTGAGGATGGTGAACTGAACGTCAGTTATAACTGTGTCGATAGACATGCCAATGTTACCCCGTCAAAAGTAGCTCTAATTTGGGAAAAAGATGAGCCAAACCAAGTGGAGAAAATCACATACAAAGGATTGCTCGCAATGGTATGTCAAATCGCAAACGTTTTAAAGTCTCAAGGAGTAAGGAAAGGTGATTGTGTCACTATTTATATGCCAGTATCTCCGACTGCAGTTGCTGCCATGCTGGCTTGTGCAAGAATTGGTGCGGTGCATAATGTCGTGTTCGCAGGGTTTAGCGCAGAGGCGTTAGCGCAACGAATACAAAGTGCTTCCTCCGAAACAATTATCACGACAGACCAAGCAGTTCGGGGTGGGAAAATAATACCTCTAAAAAATGTCGTTGACGATGCCGTCAAAATGTGTCCGACTGTGAAACGAGTGTTAGTCGGTACTAGAACTGGGAACTCGGTGCCATGGAACGATAAAGACATTAATTTGGAAGAGGCCATGAAGCATGAAAATGATTGGTGTGAGCCGGAAGCAATGAACAGCGAGGACTGGTTGTTTACTCTTTACACTTCTGGAAGTACAGGGAAACCAAAAGGTATCGTTCACACTCAAGCTGGTTATCTTCTTTACGCCACTGTAACCAGCAAGTTTGTGTTCGATATCCAAGAAGGTGATATTTTTGGATGCGTCGCTGATATTGGATGGATCACTGGACACAGCTATGTTGTTTATGGTCCGCTTTCAAATGGAACTACTTCAGTCTTATTCGAAAGCACACCGACATATCCAGATCCAGGAAGATATTGGGATATGGTGGAAAGGATTAAATTGACTCAATTTTACGGCGCGCCTACTGCAATCCGTTTGCTACTGAAATACGGCGATTCATGGGTTAAGAAATACGATCGATCTTCACTGCGCGTGTTAGGCAGTGTGGGTGAACCCATCAATCATGAAGCTTGGGATTGGTATCACAATGTAGTAGGCAATGGAAAATGCCCTGTGGTTGATACTTGGTGGCAGACAGAGACAGGTGGTATAATGATAACTCCAAGACCATCTGGTCCTTCGGATAAGATTGAACCTGCGATGCCAATGAGACCCTTTTTTGGCGTCAGCCCTGCTATTCTCGACGATAAACACAATGAACTGTCTGGGAATGATGTTTCCGGCGCTTGCTGCATCAAATCTGTCTGGCCTGGAATGGCTCGCACAATAGTCGGAGATCACGAACGCTTTTTCGAAACTTACTACAAGCCATTCCCTGGATACTACTTTTCTGGAGACGGTTGCCACAGAACCGCATCGGGCTATTATCAGATCACAGGTCGTATGGATGATGTAATAAACGTTAGCGGACACCGCCTTGGAACTGCTGAAGTCGAAGATGTTATTGATGAACACGGCGCAGTTGCTGAGTCAGCCGTGATCGGTTGTGCGCATGATATTAAAGGGGAGACTCCATACGCATTTGTGATCCTAAAAGAAGGCCACATTGTAGACGAGAAGGAATTCGGCGAACAAGTACGACGCATGATAAAAGAAAAAATATCTTCGTTCGCAGTACCCGAAGGGATTCTACTAACGGACGGCTTGCCGAAAACAAGGTCTGGTAAAATCATGAGAAGAATATTGAGAAAAATAGCCGTCAACGACATTGACAATTTAGGCGATGTCAGTACGCTGGCAGATCCGAGTGTTGTGGACAAGTTAATTTCATTGAAGCGAGGGGCCTCGTAATCAACAAATTCATATCCCAGTTACATAAGCTTTCATATTCCATATCGCAATAATACCGATTTGAATGTATTTCAACAACAATATATATATATATACAGGAGGATTTATTCACTAAGTCTTGAACAGGGTTGTAATGACTCGACTCGAGTCACGATTTTTTGATGACTCGAGTCATTTTCTCATAATACGGAAATGACTCGACTCTAGTCAATCTGTGTATTGACTCGACTTGGACTCAAGTCATTGCGCATGACTCGAACCAAGTCATATGACTCGGGACTCAGGTGGCCAAGACCGACATTTCATTGTAATTTGGGAGAACAGTAAAGTAATCACCCTTTCGGCATTACGTCTATTTGTACTGGTACTTGAAAATGCCACCAGAAACTGCTAAAAGTGAGGAAAATGAGTATATTATAAATGTGAACCATTCGATATCACCAAACAGAGTTATAAAAGTGGGTTTAACAATACTTTAACTGGAAAATGAGCAGTCAACACAATGACTTGGACTCGAGTCATAATACCATGACTCGGACTCGAACCTCTGATCGATGACTTGGACTCGGTGGTGAATTGAAAATGACTCGAGTCAAAACCATGAAAGTGAGAATGACTTGTGACTCGGAGCTTTGTGACTTGGTCACAACCCTGGTCTTGAACCCAAAGGAGTGATAGCTTTCGGGAAGTAGCCGAGGTCTCATTCAATACAGGTTGAGGCAAAGCCAAATTAGAAACCATTTCCATACAACTATAAAATGAATTTCATAATTCAGGGGCGTTCAACATTTTTACTCTTCACCGTCGCATTCCGATATCATATATAGCTTTCAATACAATATCCATTGTAAAATAATATTTATTGAACTCGAAGACTATATTCAAGTTCTGTACCACGAACCAGCTATTTAAGATATCATATATAGCGTACGGCGGCATTTCCAACTGACAGTCGTAATGGTACACCTGGAAATATTATTTGGCATTACTGTCTTCTTATGAAGTACATTGCACATAAGGTTTTTAATTGTGGAAGCTGCACGTCCTGTCAGAGTTGCTATTCGCACAGAAATTGCCGGTATTGATGTTATCAATCATTATGTTAAAATGTTCATCCAAGTCAAAACATCACAAGACTGCGGTACAATGAAAAGACAGGAAGGTGCCGAAACGACTTGGAGTAGTCTTTGAAATGAAAAGTTAATTGCATTCGTTGTCCAGTCGCGCAGAGCACGAAAATATTTTTTAGCTTCATGAATGTATTTCGTCGATAATATTGGAAGTTACTATCACATATTTATGCTTTCTCATCCCACGTGATATTAACCAGTGGAGTCGATATTGACGATGTGACTCTGCGGGCAGATCCAAGAGTTGTGGACAAGGTAATTTCGCAGAAGAGCGGTACCTCTAAATCAACCAATTCATATCCCCAGCTACCTAAGCTTTCGTATTCCACACTGCAATAATACGAATTTCAATGTATTTCAACGATATATATATATTTACAGAAGATTTATTCACTGGAGTCTTGAACTGTTAATGTAACTAACCAAAAAATAATGATAGCTAGTGCGAAAGAGTCATGGTATCACTCAATACAGACCGAAGCAAAGACACATTCCAAACAAATACATTATAGTGCTATAAAATAGAAACATAGTTTAGTAATAGTCAAAACTGTCATAATTGCTGAACTATTGGGCTAAGAACCGTAAGCTTCCGGGTTAGGGTGTTGCCGCCATCTTCAAACATAGAGATAGCCATTGAGACGCATTGTTTTGTACGTACAGGCATGTGGTAATGATTGCTAACTGACAGGCAAGGATTATGATATCAATTTGATCAAGATATGTTATCTCCAAACAAATGATAAGAGATTTAGGAGACACTGGCGTCCGATAAGGAAAACCTTGGCAATTGGCAGTCATGACATCAAAAATAATACAAAAACAAGGCGCCGATTGACGGCTATAGCTAGTGTGAAATTCTCAAGAAAAAACTCATGTACACAGGTAAGGCAGCAATAAAATGGGCATCACAAGACACTGATTTCAATAAAACAACTACCTCACCACTTCACGTTGCAGTACTATCCTAATAGCAATAGTGATATATGAGAAAATAACGCATTGCAGTCATGAATGGCAAGAAGAGTACAAACGTAAAGTTATGAATATGTGAATGCAGACTGGCTCCAGTCGTAATAAGACGTCTGGCCCGCAGCCCCTTGAGCCGTACCAGGTGCGGCGCTCGGCTGTGGTAGGGGGGGCTGAAAGTGACTGGTGTTGGTTGTTGCTTGAAAGTACGAGGGAGGCGCGCTTGCTGTATCCTGTGTAACATTGCTGAGACCTGAATGGAAATGTCAATTCAAGGAAGAGATAATAATAAAAATTCCTAGCACTGGTCATTATATCACTGTTCAGATTACGGTACATTCAATGAGGTTTTATGAAGTGCACCAACAATTTCCAGTGACCTCGTCTTCTGAATCATTGCTATTTTAGTTATGAAAGATTATATGACAGAGTAGGAGTGTTAAATTGCAATTAGCCTATGCCGAGTTACAATTTGAAATCAGACTAATATTGTTATATATATATAAATGGATTGAAATTAAATACATCTGTTAGTCTTTGCAATCATAACTGACAGAAATATTAAAATGCCACATATTTAGTATTAATGCAAACCCACTTTGGATTATGCGTTGCAACATGGAGTTACGCCAGTTTGCAGATAAATCTATTAACAGATCAGATGATCAGAATCTATTAACAGATCTACTAACAGATCAAGTACTAAACATGGAAACATTCTGCAAAACATTCTTAACACATAAATAGGACTAATTTAATATTGTATTTTGTTAGAGGTTCTATGCTGCTCCTAGCGTCAATGCTTTGCAAATCTTGATTAGAATGTTACATACATTCGGAAACGACTGATTTCCCTGGATTTTTCAGTCAGAAATATATCGAACATTAATTCAAACTAGCTAGTAAGCCTACTAGAATATCTTAAAGGCGCAACCTGTCGACATGTATGCTCCACGGTCTGCGGGGGGTATCGACATCGCCGTTGGCTCTGACGGGGGCAAGTGTTGACTTTGCTGATTGCTCATACTGCTCATGATAGTCACCGGACTGGCACTTGATAAATCGGTAGAGCAAATTCCTGGCACTGTCGACGTAAACTGAAATTGCATAAAAACACGTTCCAGTTTCTTATTGTCAAAGCTGGAGGAATCCGTACGTTTGTCAATTAGACTCAGCAGCTCAGCGCAATTTCAACACAAGAGTTGTAGCCGCAATTGCAAATTTCGATAGCTACCAGGTCCTGAGACTAATGTAAATTTTGCTTGCATAGGTTACCCAGTAACGAGGTACTTATACTTGAACAATTTTTGAAATCAAAATACCTACTATGTCAAGTAGAAAGTAGCATTTGGATAGATTCCCATCAATTTCATGGGTAAAACTGCCTTGACAACTCGGCAATGCGGACCATGTATCAGGGTTGTAAAGACTCGACTTGATTCAAATCACATATTTTGATAGCGTTACTCGGCAGTGGGGTATTTTACCTATTCGAATAAACATGTTAAAAATGTGAAAAATAAGTAGATTATGAATGCGAGGCATTTAATATCACTCGAGAGTTGAAAGAAGACAGCTGTACATTAGGGCTGTTCAAAAATAACTTTTTTCCCCGGATTCCAGCCATTCACTGATTAAATTGTCAGGTTACCCTAAAAAACGCTGTACACCAAATTTGGTTCAATTCCAACAGATATAAGACTCCACAGATCTAATTAAAAATTTTAATTTTTTCAGGAAAATTGAAAAAAATATATTTTAAAATTTTTTTTTCAACCATAAAATTGTTGAGATTTCTTCAAAGACGATGCAAAACAAATTTGACTCAATTCCAACTAGTAGAAGTGGAGTTATTTGAGTTTTTCGTTGACAATTCTCGGATTATCCTTGATTAGTGGATAATCCGAGGATTATCATCGAAAAACTCCAATAACTCCTCTTCTACTAGTTGGAATTGAGTCAAATTTGTTTTGCATCGTCTCTGAAGACAGCTCAACAATTTCATGGGGTTGATTGAAAAATTTGAAAAGGTGTTTTTTAATTTTCCTGTATAAATTAAAATTTTTAATTGGATCCGCGGAGCCCTATACTTGTTGGAATTGAACCAAATTTGGTGTACAGCGTTTTTTAGGGTAACCTGACAATGTAATCAGTGAATGGCTGGAATCCGGGAAAAAAAGTTATTTTTTAACAGCCCTATTGTACATGCCTTGAAATCGAGACTGAACAGTGAACACTATGACTTGGACTCGAGTCTCAACAATATGACTCGGAATCGACCTTTTGCATCCTCACTTGGACTAGACTCGGTGGTGATTTAAAAATGACTAAGTCATAACTAGAAAGGTGAGATTGAGTTGCGACCTTGTGACTTGGTTACAACCCTGCCCTATACGGTCGGAACAGATTACAATAATGAAAATGGCAGCTATGTTCATCGCCATCAGTCATCTTGCATTACATGCAAAGACACATCTTACAATTTGAAAACTGGCTCTGGTGATTTACCAACAACTCTGCATGGGCAGTATTTCTCGGGCATACAGTTTTCTGCCTTTTCTGGAACAAATTTTGGCTACTTCGACTTGTTATTGTAATTTGTGTCGTTACCCATGTTGATGTTGGTGACCTAGTAAATGACATACGATTATATGAGAAAGCTCAGGCAAACCTCTCACCCAATCAAGATTGAGCATACTAGTCAATGTGACAGCATAGAGCATCGAACGATCAGATTTGTATTGGTGACTAACTGACTATGACTAATCACTTTCTGCACGAATATTTTTAAAAATAGCCTTGGGCCTGATCACTATCATGCAACACTGCAACAGCGCTGTATCTTACTGCCATTTAGGAATGAAACTGTTTTGATGAAAGCAGAGATTCTCGTTTTACAACATGCCCATGAATAGATAAGACTATAGAGTCAGGAATCAGAGTAGCATATGTCCATTTTACTCATTTTTAAAGAATTAGGTTTTTCTAAAGCTTTCATTATCTTCCGGGTTCCGGGATATGTTGGACATTGTTAACATTGGGTTAACGTAAACATGACAAGTTACGGTAAAAAAAGAAAATTCTGCAGGAACTCGATTTTCTCAAAAATTTGGAAAATGGACATAATCTACTATGATTCCACAGTGATAAGATTCTTGTGGTTGATCACATAAATTCGATTGATGCAGAGAAATCCTGTCACCTCCAACGTGTACAACGCTTCGATGAATTGGCAATGTCGCATGTCCGACTCCGGGACTTCGGGAACGACCAGAGTGCTTTGGTTCTGGAAGTCAAGTCGAGATCCGCTTCCATTCGAGTTTTCCCACCGGGCCACTACGGTTCTTTTACGCTTGGTTTTCAGTTTTTGTGTTCGTCTTCCGAAAAATGCTTCGTTCAATACAAGAGCCAGTATGACTTCTGCGGGCTTTCTCTCGGGACTGGAAAATAAAGCAACACATATCTATTTCATATCAACAAGAATCTGTGTGTGGTGTGGATTTAAGTAACTCGGTACAAAATCAAGTACATGAGTGATTCGTTTCTGAATGATGTATTAGCCTTCGAGTCGAGTTTCACTCGTTATGATGACACAAAACGTGAAGGATTGACGAAAATTTCAAATATGTACCATTTATGCCTTCACAAATGATATATTGCCAGTTCTACGTCACACCAAAGATTATTTGGTATTCTTTCGACCATACCAATTTCATCACACTTTGCGACGATGCACTGAGTTGAGAGCAACTTCAAAGATATCTCATTACCATTAACGAGAGTACCTTTGTACTGCCTACATGTTTAGTATGTTACGGTACGATTAACCGAGGTTCACAGCCTGCCACACGGGAAAATGCTATCACAGCTATATTATCTTTGATATATCAACTGTTTTTGGCAAGGAGGGTATAATTTCAGTTTATAAAAAATAATCTCTCGCTGCTCGAGTCATTAGAATTAATACTCGATTGAGATTCGAGACGTCGAGTACTCAGATCATTGTGCCCACCATTAATTGTAAGTTATTCAACAAATTCAAGGACTTGAAGCAGTTCATAGTGAAACCATTAGCAAGGTTGGTAATCAAGCAGCAAAATATGACGGAACAATATTTCATTTTCACTACTAATTCTTGCTCAGTGGCTCATAACCTTTACTGACCCGGGGAACCTTGACCCTAATCTGTAAGCCTTCGGCAAAGTAATATAAGGCGAAAGTCTATCACATTGCACACATACTGCATTAATATAGAATCCTGACCCACCAGAAATTAAGATAAGTAGGCTTAGTACAATTTTAACATTATGTGCGAAAACACCAAATTTGCAGACACAAAGTAAAATTTGGTCAAAATTAAGTTTTTTTAGGTGAAATAAAATCGCCCAAGTCATTACCTTTCACTTATGGCATACCCGTTGATGTAAACAGCTTGGCCCGGATAATAAGCAGTGTAGTCGGCGTTGATATCAAATTTAAAATTTCCCTTCTTTTCATCACAACAACCGTACTTGTCAGTCTCGGCAGTCAATCTGAGTGGCGCCTGAAATTTTTTTAAATAATCGGCCAAGGCAAACAAATATACAAAAAAATGTGAGTTACCTGTTGTACATCAGAGGCGGGATTGCGATTGGATACTACAAACGGCATGGTGTAGGAATTTTTGCCGAAGATCCCAGGCTCTTTTAAAACCAGGCTAACGCCATACTTGACATTGCCGTGCTTTCCTGTGTTACATCGCGATGTTAGTAGCACACAAAGTTGAACCAATAAACAATACCTACCCTGATACGTTGGCGGTATATTATAAGGCAGAGTGTAGTTAAAAGGAACAGAATAGCTTCCGGGTGAAAGTGAGGACTCTCCGGTCGCTGAAACACAGGTACCGCATCTTAATTTTGTGAGCTACATTGAAGATAAATAAGTCCGCTGGTGTTTCGGTGCAAATCTGCAGTTGAAAACAGTCGATTTTGCAATATTTACTGGAAATTTTGTTTGAGTTGACCAAAAAAAATAGGTCATCACTTTCATTCGACTCCCGAATGACCCGCTCGAACGTCCGTATTAGCTATTTCAGTTGAAACTGTCCATTATCCTAGCTGTAAATAGGACGAATTGCTAAAAAGGATGACATTTAGACATCCTCAGAGGACAAAACAAATTTGATACAATTTCTCAAGAGTGCGTTGCGATTTATCAATATTCTCATATTTAAGCTAAGACCAATGTAGGCTACTGCCATGATTGTTGGTCACATTTATTAGCGTGGCAATGGGTGATAGTAAAGCTCCATTCATGAAGACTTGGCTCCTTTCAAAGAGGTTTATGTGCAGAATCATCTTACGTTCGCCATAGAGCAATATCACATGGTTGAAATAGACTTCTTTTTCTTTGTATTCTTTTTCGTTATCTCCAGAGCCTTCAGTCCATTTTACTTTACATTTTCCTGAGATTACAAGCTGAATGGCTGAAGCAAAGAATAATCAAATGAAAATGAGCAAGCAGCGACCTTACGATAAAGATTTATATTAATTAACTAATGATAATTACAGTAGCATATCATTTGGATATCAGGAAAAAGATATTCAGCTATACAGGGATAATTTCACTCATACAAATTTTCAAAATCTAGAACGTTAAAACAGGACGTTAAAAACAAGTAGATTTTTGCCGACAAACTGTTCAAGTATTTTTAAAAACATAACCACTCGACCAAGTAGTGCAAGTCGGCAAAACCTATTCCAGAACTCCAAAAAAAGTACGATTGCATAGTATATTCGTATTGAAATAAACGTAAATATTTAAGGCTGACACTCGTCAGAGGTAATCGTAAGCAACTAGTAAAGAATTGAGAAGAACATTGCATATCAACAATCGTAAATATGTCACTGGCATGAAATTTTGAATAATCGAGGCGGAAAGATCGGTCAAGGTCACTGTACTATTTTTAGATGGTATACAAACTCCAGCTGTTGGCAGAAACTAGGTTGGCGTAATTTGTGTACCCCGGGAGTCGACTTTGATAAAAGTACACTTAGTTTGTGCCAAAAGAAGTTCGTGTTTCATCTGAAATAGTACATTGAGCTCACGTCCACAGACCCTTTTACATGACATTTGCTTACTTCTAATTGTCAGAGTCCTCTCGATCATCCATGACGCTTTGCCGGTGATCGTTTGGCCAGGTACAAATGGTTGGTTACAGCTGAACACGATCCCAGGAAGTTTCAATTTCATCAGCAAGAATATGTCTTTAGTACGGTACACTACCGTACCTGGTTATGGGACCCGAATGAAAAATAGCAAACATTTGTATCTGATTAGTCATGAGTGTTTTAAAAAAGTTGATCACAGTTAGGCTATCAACAATTAAGGCTACACTGTGTTCCATTCATTCATCCCCTCACTTGACACGCAAAAAGTGGCAATAAATAGGGTTACCATAGTCATTTTCCTATTCCAAAATATGGTAACCCTACAACAGGGGTGGGCAAACTACGGCCCGCGGGCCGCATGCGGCCCGTAACACCGTTTTGTGCGGCCCGCGAGAGTCCAAAGAAACTCAATAAAAATATTGATAAAATGCGTACCAAAAATCGAATTAATGCAGGGACTTGATTAAACTTTTTCTTAGTATATTTCACCATGATAATTCTAAGGCAGTGGGTCTCAACCTGGGGGACTCGCGCCCTTGGGATTATGAAAGCATCTGAAGGGGATCGCGAAGCTGAGCTCAACTGAATTTTTTTTTCGCGCTTCGCGCGATTTACTTCCAAATCATAATTATTGCTCTGTATTTAGTATGAATTTCATATTGAAAAATCTCTCATCAATAGTCCTAACTTCCCATGCCACCAAACTATCCGTTAGGTTTGCTATAGCATCCTGGTTGTGTTTTGTGATATGACGATAAGGAGGCGCGAAATCTACACATATAGTAGAAGCGTGTTTGAAGCTAACATGGTTATGATGCTGTCAGCATTGTGTGTCCTGGAACTGAACCCTAAGCAGAATTGATAAATCTATGAACAGATCACTGCTCAGTGTGCTCACAGATTTAAATTTCAATCCTGTTCTAAGAATCGGGACAACAGACTTTCATCTCTATAGTTTTAACAAATTGGTTATTGAGGTCGACCAGCCTATGAAATCTCGCCATTGTTTCTGGCGCGTGTACGATATCATCATGGCAATGTTTGGTTTGTTTCAATTAAGCATATATATTTTCTCCATGTCCTCACTATATAATCGAATACCAGCAATATTGTGTTTTGGTTTATGATCCCAATTTTATATAGTGCGGCCCGCAAATGGATTCAGATGCTGAATGCGGCCCGCGAGCTCAAAAGTTTGCCCACCCCTGCCCTA
>ATSW01004299.1:0-12901 GCA_000444245.1 Botryllus schlosseri
ATCTCTAGCTGAGTCAAAAACTCTGCTGGCCTCACGGCTGTGAGTAACATGGGTGAGTCTGGAGCCTTTTTCTAACAATCACACAGCTTGACTAGCATATGTAATGTCACAGTAACCAGATATGGCAGTGGCCCACACCTCAACAGTGGCCCATACCTACCCACTCTCCCCTACTTTCCAACACCAAACGGAACCATTGGTCTATTGCCAATGGCTAAATGAATAGGGGAAATATTTGCTTATGACATCACAATCAAGCGGTGTACAGTATTGCACTTGCGATAACATCGTACCATATTGCTGTGCGTCAACCTGTACTGACCCATAAACCTGCCTTTGTTATAGCTAGCCATCGGCTCATTGTAATTCGGATCTGGTACACCCCTGTACACCCCATCCGAGTGGTACACCCTTTGCAAATTCTGGTACACCCCAGGGTGTACGACAACCCCGGTTGAAGAGCACTGATTTAAAATATCCGAAATTCCATGACGATTTCTGTGCAACATATTCAATAATCAAACCACCGAGTTTCAGATTCACCGGTAGGGTTCATGGAGGGAGTGCTTTCGAAAATTTAGGGCAAGTTATAAATTATAATGCATCTTCGGGTGGGCCAATTGTTATTAGTCACTTTGTTGAATGCTGTTTTTTCTTGACCCCCCATCAGGATTGTCGATTGTATCGGTAGTGGAAATAATGGAAATATATTGAAATCGCCCAAATCTACCATCAACAAATTACTTTCGCGAGGAGCACACGATTCCGGTTCCTGCTCAGGGTACTACTACATCAAAATCGAAAAATGAAGTTACGTTTAATTGCGCTGAGCGCGAAGAAAATTTCAAGATTAATTAAAATCTCTTAAAACATTTAGGAGGGAATTCGTAGTTCCCATTTGCATGTCGACGGCCGCCAACACATACTAGTTAAATTAGGTGTCGACGGCCGCACTAACTCGCTTCCATGGCGGCAGGTTGCCCATCCCTGATCTAATAGTTTACATATGGTATGTCTTACGCCAAGTTTAAATCCGCATTCCAATTGTTGAGTCGTTAACATTTCTGACAAATTTCCCCAAACTTGTTTGAAAATAGCAAAAAACATTGAACAGGACGTCATTTTGTTTCAAGGTAGGTTGCACTGAGACTAATCCTGGTAGTGAATACAGAAAGCACGGCGTCGTTCTGTACTGCTGCGGTGCTAAATTTGATCAGTTTTGGAATTGAATTAGATTGTGTTGAATTAGGGTACCGGTAGCCTAATTGAGGCCGAAACCGGGCAACCTATATTGCATCCAAGTCTGTCTTGGGCAGTGCAGTTCGCCAGCTATTAACAACAGCTATCCAGCGCACTGAGCTTTAGGCTACTGCCAAAGCTATGAACTATTGAATGACTTACACGTGGGAATTGCTATAAATCTTCAAAGAATATCGAAAATTTGCTCAAATGAAGTTGAAATCAGCCTATCCCCCATTGAGCGCGACTGCTGGAGTTTGAATTCGGCGAGCTTTCTTGAATACGAAATAAGTTTCATCTTTAACAATCGTCTTCTCGAAATGGTCGTGAAGCACATGCTTAGTCAGAATTCATACAGACTTTGTCAATTTCTCGCGCCCCCCCTGAGAGCCTCTCGCGCCCCCCCAGGTTGAGAACCACTGATCTAAAGAAATACGCGAAGCTGCAGTCAACTGAAAAAAAATTTCGCGATTTATCTCCAATTATTAGTTTTTGCTCTCTTTATAGTCCGAATGTCTAATATTTGAGAATTCTCTCGTCAACAGTCATAACCTTCTAAAAAAGTTTGAGAACCACTGGCCTATACTATCCATGCCCCGCTCTAATACCAAGTGCCGAATTCACGGGCAACCACCTCAGCTGGAATGCTTTGCTGATTTGAGATTGACAATTCCGTTGAATAGCGTTATTTTCCCTAGTGGCCTGGTGTATTTTCTGACTTTCCGCATCAGTATTTTCACCATGATGTCATTTGATCCTGGAAAACTCCACTCGATTGGAATATTAATAGCCTACTTGTTTGGGAATGGAATCACCAAGATACTCAATTTCGCCAAGCCATAACACCAACATTACAATTTTCAATAATTTCATGCGTAATAGTTCATTATCTTGGGACACCATAGTCATTAGTGGTAGGTCTTTTTTTTTCCTAATATTTCTGATTGTTGTCAATAATTGATATTTTGAACAAAACTATTGTCAACATTATATGCTCATTTTAGCTACGCAGGCTTGGTATCGTTGAGAATTCAATGGAGGAAGATGTGTATGAAATACTCACTCACGTTCTGAAGCTGACAGATTGCAAAGAGTTAGTGCTTCAACAATGCCGTATCACTAAGACAAGGTTGCAAGGATTATTGCAAGGATGCCGGAACCAGGATATCCAGGTGCGTCAAAAAAAATCCGTTATTTCGTAGAAGCAATGTCACTGAACAATAATAAACCCGCCGTTATCTTCTCACGAAATCAAACGATCTTCACCTTGCGCATACAGCCTGTGATGACCTTCATTCAATATAGTTTACCAATATTCGTCGGACATAATTTCAATAATTCACACCTTTAGTTGCTTTCAACGCATCGAACCATGAATATTTATCGAATTATTATCTTAAAGGAGCTGTCCTCCATCAAAAGTCTTGATCTCAAGAACCACAATAATTTGAAACTCCAAAATAATGTAGAATCAGCTCATAGAGCTACTCCTGTCCAGGAGTAAACATTGTGTACACAGCAGTGCTGTCTGGCTCTTCTTAGCTTCAGTCTCGTTTTGCCAGACAGAATTGTTACATCACAATGCCTAACTCGATCACAATGCTAATTTTTGATTTTGGGTGGTTCCAGGATCATGAACAGAATAAAACTTATCAGTATAACAGCAGCTTTCCATTGATAGGTGAGAGGAGGCCAAGATGAGATACAGGGCACGATCAGACATTATGCAATTTTTTCATAAAACTATTTTATGATGGATAGATTCCTTCTACTATGTTGTTCCCATTATGTCATTCTATAATCCTACCATATTAATAAGGCAAACAGATTTGTGGTTGGGCAGATGAATGCCAAAAACTGTATTTTCATAGTCTGGTGTCAGTTATGTGAATTCGTGTTTGTAAGGGCATACCTATCATAGTACTTCATATTATAAAACAACATTACTGGAGCTGGTAGAGTGCAATATTAGCAGTGTAATCACGCTCTTACCTCTGAAAAGTGAAAGACAGAATTTTTTTTATTGAATTTTATGCAATAATTGAAGTGTGTGGGTAAGATGAGACAAAGCCATGATGGTATGTTGAGACATCAGAGGGCTTTTCCATTGAAAGCCTTGTAATAATCAAAAGTTACTGTTCAAGGCACACATACAGGTAACAGATTATTTATCTAGTAGTCGACCAGATGTGACATTACAAGACAAAAGAATAACAAAACTCTTATCGTTGCTGGATCCCTAGCTGATTGATCATTTGGGATGAATTGGTGGTGTGGTGAGCAAAAATTGCTTGGTGTCTCATCTTGAATACAGTGTGTCTCATATTACCCTCACCTGGGGATTGGTTGGGTTGGCGGGGTTGAGACATTTGAGCAAGGATTTTTGAGGGCCAAGAAGTAAGTTGTTCAATATAACTCAAGACATAGTCATAAACAGTAGGCCTACAGATCACAGGCTTTCCATTGGTACAAAAATTAATCCTATGAAGGCATTACCCTTTGAGTGACGTTGACATATCGGAAAAGTGTCTGATCTTGGCCTCCTCTCTCCTACCCGTTTTATCGAATTTAGCGCTTGGCAAGCCGGTCAAAAATGGCCGTGAAGTTGCCTTTGAAATGGAAAGTATGACGTAACCCAAATGCAGTAAGCCGTTCAGTCTCGCTGTGTCCACACCATATAGGACACTGTGTTGTCACCAAGCAGACTTGAGTAAAAATTCTTTTCATCTAGCTTCAGAAACTGATGATCTTCGATCGTACAATGCCTTCAGACGCGTATTCTGATGTCGCAGCTGTCATCAAAGCCACCGAATGCAATTATGTGCAATTCGCTGACTGCAATCTGTCAAAAGAAAAACTGAAATGTTTCGGGGATAGCTGCAAGGAGAGTCAAGTCTCAGTAAGTCGACAAACTTTCTTATTGACGTGATATAAACTTGAACCCAAAACGCGAACATTATTGTTTCGATATAATTAGCTGGAAAATAATTTAGGCACAAAACCATCGTATTTTAATGAACCTTATTCTGCTCATCGATGTCGAAAATGGGAAATCGAGGAATGATTGACGTATCTTGCAGTCATCAGTCGAACTTTCAATACCATGGTACTGATGATCACCTTGTAATGCTGGTGTATTTTATTGATATTAACAGTACAAGTAAAGCGGTGGTTCTAGGCCGCATTTGGCCAGTGGGTCGCAGTTTTCTCAGATCTGCTCTGACGGCTTGTCACAAATAAATTGATAAAAAACAAAGTGATTATAGGTTACGTTGCTGTAGTAATCTATCTTAAATAGCTTGTTCGTCGTACAGAACTTGAAAATAGCTTTCAATACAACATCCATTGTAGTAGAAAATTTATTGAACTAGAAGACTTTTCGGGTGCCTCTTTTCAAGAGTTAACAGCACACTAAAGAGATTTGAATAAATTTAGAAGCAATACCAAAAAGGCAAAGTATGATGCAACAATCAAAATCACAGACTATGAGATTCGCATTGTAACAATGGTAACGAAAGCAAACTTTGAAGTATACAGTACTATAGTAACATTGCAGTAATCTATCTACAGCAGTGTCTTTCTGTTCTATAAAGCGCTCTGTGCTCACCTTAACGAACATTTTGTATAATTATATTCGGACTTAGATAATTTATAGCTTTATATTACTCGTCAACAATTGGTTGTAGGCTTAAATTTTATCGTATTGATGTGTGGTTGGATTGTGCATTGCATCACATCAATTTGTTTCAACATTCCGAGATTTAATATTCTATTTGACTACAACGCCCTGTTGCAGGCATTATTAACTTTGTATCAGTTACTCGATTCAGAATTAGCCGCAACCATATGTGTACTTTAATCATCTTGCAAAATACAATGACTTAAATCATCCAGCGTGTGCTTCGAAAACTTGACATGACTTTGTCACTTACTCTAGCCACCTCTAAAAATGGAGTGACTTCACTTCACTCGAGTCAAAATGGGCAATGATTCAATGTGACTTAATCCCAACACTGCATTACATCTCTGACGTTGTCTTGTTATTCAGGTATCCACCCTTGTGATTGTAGAGAGAACGATGACATCAGAAGTCTATTGTGACGTCTCTGATATAGTTAGTATCATTGCATGTTCGACTGTATTTTTCGCCTACTGCGATTTGACGAAACAGAAATTGGAGTGTTTTGGAACAACCGGGAAACAAAAGAAAATGTCTGTAAGTTTTTGATATTTTCCAATGATGTTGTAGGTTCAATAATTTTTTTCACGGAGTCACAGTAAAATGGGGCATATTATGAATTTGCCGATGGTGTCACGAACATCATAAACTTTCTTGGTAATTTCACCACTCGCATATTGCTATAGGCTACATATTAAAAATTCATAATTTCTGCTTTTAATTCGAGCAGAGATGTATATAGAACCTAATCCACATTTTAATTTTAAAGCAAACGATTATGGTTTTAAAAAATCTTATATTACAGCTCTCGGTTCTGAAAATAAAAGATGCTCGAATGTCAGCCGACGTTTATCATGAAATCGCATTCACACTCAAGTTCGTCGATTGCAAAGGGATCATATTCGAAGACTGTGGTTTGACAAGGGAAAAGCTGTCGGAATTCTACGCTGGATGTAAATGCAATAATCTCTCTGTAAGTTTTTAAATGTAATGGCAACGAGCATTGCTTACTGGTGTTTCCGGGAGCAATCGAGATCAAGCGATATGTTGTGGATCTATTTCCTAACGATCGCAAAGCGTTTACAATAGAAACTACCAGGATAGCATGTAGACATAGCATTCCAATCTATGTTCAAATGGGTAAAACAATTAACACTAAACGGAAAATAGCAATTTGTCCATCCCAACTCTACCTCAGGCCCGTCTGACATGACTGAGCATAACTTTCTCTTCCGGCATACCTGAAATACGATGTTCAGTCGTGAAGAAGTTTCGAAATTTCCCATCGTAAATATCAAATGTTTGAAACATTATATCGTTGAATCTTGTTAAAACATCACTTCTACTAGTTGGAATTGATGTGCAGTGTTTCTTCAGGCAGACTAACAATATCCTGGGGTACGGTATTCAAGGAAATTTGAATGTTTTTTGTATCCCTACTCCTCTACTGTACATGTTCGCGACACACTGGCGTGACCTGTAAGGGCTATCAGTTATTCAAAGATTGTGCAGCCTGGTTCTACTGAGCCTCTGTCGTATGTCACAAATGAATTGATCACAAACGAAGTGTCTTGATTAGTAGAGCTTACCTTGTCGTAGGTTAGTATTAATCTGTTCATAGCAATGTATAATAACAGCAGCGTCATCAGGTACATTAGAAATTCTATTCTGCCAATCCATACACGCGATAATGTTATCGACTATGGTATAAGACTTACTGTTTTGTAGGTCTCGATTCTGAGAATAAGCAATGCGAAAATGCGTGCCCCAGATTATAGAGAAATCGCATTTGGACTGAAATCCGCCGGTTGCAAAGAGATATTATTCAAAGACTGCGGTTTGACGAGGGAAAAGCTCTCTGAATTCTACACCGGATGTAAAGTCAACAATATGTCTGTAAGTTCGCTTATTGTATATGTGTCTTATATTGTATAGATCAGGATGCCCGCTGTGGTAATCGCGATCAAACGATAGAGGTTGGGTGGGTTTCCAATGGATCGCGAAGCTGTTTCGGTAATATTGCTAGATGTTGTCAGTACAATGTGCAGCAACAACATATATTATATTATGTTTGATTATAAGAATATTATATTATTATATTCGCTGTTTTATTGAGTGAAACGTGTGATATCGACACTTGATAGTTAGAAGGCACGGAAGGATGGTATAACAGGGGTGATACATAGTTTTTAGTCACTATGCTGGTAGATCATGGTAACGTATGCCCTGAATAGTATATCGCACCCGGATATGTTATCAGAAATGTTATACCATTCCTAATATTGTATAAAGTAAATTTTACAAGATGCACTGGTGAATGGTCTTGGACTATTGCTTTGCTTTTTATTGCTGGATGTAATGCCCACACCAGCGTGATGGCTACAAATTATCACCGACTTTCTTGAACGCACTGATTAGAATTGCATTTTTGGGTAGGATTTTTTAATTTTAGGGTGAAAATACTCGTCGTTCTTATAAACGTAATTCAACTTATAGCCCAGTGAAAAGTGATAAACCAGTGCAATGGATTTTCATGTGATCGCATTTGACATTCGTTTGTATGATGTCGGAAAAAAGAGAGAGGTTTGATAATGGCATCTGAGAGATTATAATAATTCAGATTTCCAAGTTGTCGATAGTGGACGAAATGATGACTTCGCTTCTCTATCATGACGTCGCCGCTATCATCACAACCATGGGATGTAAGAGAGTATGGTTGGGAAACTGTGATTTGACGAAACAGATGTTGGAAGGTTTTGAAAACACCGATAAGAAAAATCAAACATCTGTAAGTTTTGTAATTCTTTTTATCAAATATGTGTTAAGGAATTTGAATAATTGTGGGTGCTGCTACCGCGCGGTTCGCGTTTGAACCACGATAAAACGAACCATGGTAGGTTTGAACCTGCGAAATTTCTAATATGCAGAGAGAAATCTTGACATCAGTGATCAAAATTCTTTGAATGTCAATTTATTATCCTTCGGTATGTCATGGAGGCAGTGAAGAAATTTAACAAAGAATCTGAAACAGACTTTGTGTCTGGGGAAATTCTACTTCTGCTGTAGATATCACGTTTTTCTGTTCGTTGATAACCAAATGACTCGTTTTTGTTGGCTCTCCGTACTGGATCAGAAAATGAGTCGGTATGAGCCATCATCCTATGTTCCCGCGCTGTGGCATAGCTCGCTCTAGACCAGGGGTCATCAACACGCAGCCTGCAATTTTGAAGCAATAAATTATGGTACAGTATTTGACTTTTATAGTTCTCGCTCCGGCAAATAAACGTCGCCGAAACGCCAACAAAAGCCGATCGCGAAATCGAGGATGAAGTCACGCCCATTGGCTGCAATGAGATATTGTTGGAAGACTTCAATTTGACGAGGGAAAAACTCTCTGAATTCTACACTGGATGTAAAGACAACGATCTATCTGTAAGTTTGTCTGATGCAGCCGACCTGATCAGAGCTGTTTACTGCTGCAATCGTGATCATTAGATAGATCAAGGATGGCGAATCCATTCCTCATAGATCGCGTGGTATTTTCGATCAATTGTGATAATCTATACCCTCAGATTTATGTCGTTACTATGTAATATATTTCGCTCACGAAATTACTCTTGAGAGCACAGACCACCCTTATGGGGGGTTTGGGGTGCCACAGTTACGGCCCTGATCAAATAAAATAAATAAACGTTGAATAGTAAATAATATCGATTGAGTTGATATTTCAAATAAAATGCGTAAAACTTCAGTAATGAAACCCAAAGCGCTTCTTAATTGCCCACCGACGTTTTGGGAATTACTGTATTAGTCAGGGTGGTAATGACTCGACTCGAGTCGCGATTTTCCGGTGACTCGACTTGACTCAAGTCATTTTCTCAAAATACGGAAATGACTCGGCTCGAGTCAATCTGTGTATGGACTCGACTTGGACTCGAGTCATCGCGCTTGACTCGGATCGAGTCATACGACTCGAGTCTCAAACGGCCGAGACCGACATTTCATCGTAATTTTGAAGAATAGTGAAGTAACCACATTGTTGGTGTTTCGTGGATTGGTACTGCCCGTACTGGCACTTGAAAATGCGACCAAAACTGTTAAAAGTGAGGCGAACCATTCGATATCACCAAACAGAGTTATGAAAAGTGGTTTTAACAAGACTTTAACTCAAAATGAGCAGTCAACGCCATAACTTGGACTCGGACTGGACCCTCTGCTCGCTGAATTGGACTCATACTTGACTCGGTGGTGAATTAGAACTGACTCGACTTGACTTGAGTCAAAACTATAGAAGTGAGATTGACTTGTGACTCGAAGCCTTGTGACTTGGTACTACTAGCACACTTGTCCAACCTTTCAATTTGGCGGGTATACCGAAGAATTACCATACCGTACTAGTTTCCCTATAGTAGATCAGCGGAATCGCATTATCTTAATGGATGCTATATTCATGCTAGTTGGTTTCAGATTCCGGTACTCACGATTGATTGGTCACATTCAACGGCAACTGATGATGAAGTATCAGCTCTTTGTGACTTAATGATGTTCGTTGTAGAAAAACTGATCCTATCTAATTGGGAAATAGATGCCAATGGGACTCAGAGACTAAAAGCAACGCTCCGACTCGAAAGTTCAAAGGTTCGATTATATTTTTTCAGTTTCAACCTTTGGATAGACAGAATTTCACACTGAATTGCAAATTATATGTTACGGTTCTACTAGAGGACAATGCTCCTATGCTCAATGCATTTCAAACTTGTAGGCATAATATATTTTTCATTAAATTGGCTTTTTGCATATTCATCAATTGGTATCCGGACACTAAACAGTTATGCCCACAAAATTACTACATTGTCGTGGAATATTTCTATGTTACATGATGTATTTGGAGTGTTTTGACAAACTGACATGTGTGATGAAAATATATTTCGGAAGAAATAGAATACACACACTATGTTTTACAATACATAAAAATTATTCTTTACTTTCCAGGATACTCTCAAATACTATAAGCCAAAATTCCAACTACCGTATGAAAAGATTTGGTCTATGTTATTCTATCTCAAATAGGTATTTGATTGTGGTCAATGCTCGTATTATAATAATTGACCATAATGTTCCAAAAACAGATCCTGGCATATGATTATACCATCGGTGTCTGTGGTGAACCCAGAAAAATAGCAAGTCTTGCTCTATCAATCTGACTGAAGGCAGTAATCTAAATCTTAGGGCTTCCTACCGGGGTGCAAAATTTGATAAAATGAGCGCGAATAAAAAGATATACTGTAGTGCCGATGGAGTGATGCCGGACGCGAATTCTTAACCAACTAGTGCTGCAGCTGTGTTCTGGACCACCACGCTATCTTACCAGAGCAGCAGGCAATCATGATCATATTAATCAATGTTTCTGCTTACCGTGAGTTCTCTGTGATAGTAGCCTCTAAGCAGCCCTCACAATTACTCAGGCGTGAACTGGTCTGACAGTTCTGTCGCACTGCAGATGATATGAGTTCGTCATTTCTAGGTCGGTAAATAGGTGCCTGTGTGAAGGAGGTGTTTGAGGCTTTGGCAATGAGCTTGGCTAAGATCGGAGAGATATGATGTATTATATGCTTTACTATACTTTAACATTGACAGCTTTTTCGAATCGGTAGCCCCAGTTTTCATGCTGTTCCAACTAACATGGTCAATTGTCATATTACATCTGATGATGATATTTTGACAATGCCGTCGATATCTAATTAAATTATATATCCTTATCTATATATATTCCTTATTATGAATACTGATACGCAGCTTACTAAAAATGTGGCAGGCTTTTGTAAGGCACCGCTTACGCTGATCATGTGACGAGGGGTAGGAATTTTCGTTGCAATGACTCGAGTCGCAATTTTCTGCTGACTCGACTTGATTATCAAAAATGAAAAATGACTCGACTTGACTCGAGTCAATTTGTGTATTGACTCGACTTGTACTCGAGTCATTGCGCATGACTCGGACCAAGTCCTATGACTCGATGCTGGGTCTACCAAGACACGCATTTCATTGTAATTTCGAAGAATAGTAAAGTTGTCACACTATTATTATTTCGTCTATCAGTGGTGGTGAATTGAAAATGACTCGACTTGACTCGAGTCAAAACTATAAAAGTGAGATTGACTTGTGACTCGGAACCTTTTGACTTGGTTACAACCCTGCCAATTCGGTCTGACTCGAGCTGGCAACCGATACTTGGGTATTGGCATTTATAGTGGAACTTAATGATAGATCGTTGACGTCGGAATTGCAGCACTAAACATGCGAACGTATGAAAAAATGTTAAACACTAGCGTTATTATATCACCACTACAAAATATGGAAAATTCTTATGGACAGGATTTCCTGGCTTTCGCTATCAAATAAACCTGTGTTGAATTATGATGCTGCTTTAATTTTGCAGGCGTTATGTCTCCAGCTTCCAGACGGAGAAAAGTTTGTCAAATCGCCACCGGATGGAACGATGCGTGAATCAACGGTGTAATCGCAATACGAACAAGACAAAATTCTCAACCGTTTCAAAGTCTGGAATTTCATCCGAAACAACGAAATCGAGAATTTGAACGAAATGATGTGATTGATCAGACAATGTGATGGAAATCAACATGATCGAGTGTTAATGACACTACCGACATATTGGATTTACTGATGCCGCTCTTAACAGTTGTACCTTTTCATCTCCTTTTATTTTACAGTGTATTCGTATTTTGATGCGTAAAATAATGTAATTTAACGATTATGTGGATATTACGACTGTGTTACGATCAGAGACCAACCGGTAGCGGATCTTTTACCGATCCAATCGTTCGGACTCTAGTTGCGGCTGTTTGAATCGTTTGCTTTGCCAGCGTCGCCAGAGATATAGATACTTTTTTGTCTATTTTGTTTACTGAATAGACACCATCCATCTTAAATTTACTACTTATTCAATTTCTAGTTTATGATGAGTGATCTTATCAAAAGCCGCTGTAAAGAAATATATCAGGCTAAAGTAGACGTGTCAAACTTAAATTGCGTCGCGGGCCGGAGTCAAGCCTTAAAATCACCAGCTGACCTAGCGTATGCGTTATGAGGAATGGAGCATATCCAGTAAACGCGCGCGTTGGAATTTGGATTGTTATTATTGAATCGCAATTCTGATTTCTCTTCCCAAGTCTGGGGACCTATTGGTAGGGAAGCGACTACAAAATATAATCTGTCCATTGATCGATTGACACTGCAGTGCGATCATACATATTTCAATTATATATTTGTGTAACTAATATATTGTCCATGGAAACTGCATATAACGATTCGGCATTGGCGCTTTCGCTTCTGTTAATATAGCTACGTTTTGGTCCATATTTTCAAAATAAGCTAAAACTCAGTATGCACTTTTTGCCTTCTTGAATTAGAGAGAGCATAAACACAACGCCGTAGTCGGTGGTTATAACGTAGTCTATTGACCATAATGCTCGACATTTTCTATATTGAGAGAATATTAAATGAAACTATTTCCTGCAACAATTCTCAACATTTGTTACAAATGTGCTGGATCATAAAATATTTTTTCAGTCTACTCATAATAGCCCCGCGGGCCGGATGAAGATGTCTAGCGGGCCGGGGGCCGTATGTTTGACACCCCCGGGCTAAAGCATAAATCAGTTACATGGCGCATCGAATAGAACCAGTTTCTAGAATAGAAAGCTACATGTAATTGTAAATCATGATGCTGGCTCTCAGTCGGTTTTTTCGACTTCTGCAATCAAACATCAAATCTGGGTTATGATAACAGACTTTACAACCTGTCTACTTCTACTTCGCTACTTCTTCTTCGCAATATTTTGTGATCTAACTTACTTACTTTTCGCTATTTCCAGTGCGTCAAGTATGTAGCTTAATCCTCCAATCAGGTTGATAGCCTGAGGAATTTCGGGGCTGTTTTCACGGAGCATCAACATTTAATTT
>ATSW01004301.1:0-10191 GCA_000444245.1 Botryllus schlosseri
CGATATCGCCCACGTTGGGAACCACTGTCTAACTATTTGTAGTGGACATCATCATGTGAAGAAATTCCTTGTCCAAGTAGCACTGATCAGATTCCACATCTACAACAGCGCGATCACGCGTATTGTGAAGAAAAATCATCTAAAGCAAAGGGCATAATTCAGGATTTAAGTAGCGAGCTGGAGAAGCTGATTTGGTGCACGATTCAAGGCATCCCATGATATATGTTTCTGTATTATTCTGGATTTTCAAGTTATGGATTGGTTTTTATAGTCTCATCAACAGCTGCAACTGTTCCACTTTTATCAGCTGTTAAAAATTATCTCAGAAGTGGTATATTGAAGAATTTCAAGCAAAGGCAAATTCAAAAACTCTGCCATTGCAAGACGGACTGTTTTCATTTGCTTGTCAGATTCACCAAGGCTTGGAGTGAAAGACCTTGGTGTTCGATTCGACTTGTCTACTGCATCTGTTAGCGGGTTCTCGGGTTTTCATATTTTACTCTTGGGAAATTGACAATTTGGTTGAGTAGAGAGAAAATTAGAGAACATATGCCCCAATCCTTCAGACGAGGAAATTATGGTATCGCGCCACATGGCCATAGTGGCTACACAAACACAAGTCAGGTCTGCTTTATATCGCTAATCCTTTCATTTTTTATCTGCTCAATAAACGTAACATTCAACAGTTCTGTTGGGTATTGTATATTGACAAATTTATCCGCCATTTGCTAGGAGCTAGCCAGTTATGCACAAAGCTATTCGATACACAACTGGGAGTGAGCGGCTAGGTGTCCACCATGGAGAACAAAGTCTCCAAAGTCTCCAAAGCTTCGGCTCACATGCGTCAATCATTTTGTGACTAGGTCTCATAGTCGACGGTCTTTCTGCGAGCGCAAACGCTAGGTCGCATATGTTGAACGACACTTTGTCTCTTAATTGAGAATATAGTTAGACTCAGTCTGATACATTAGGCGTTCTTTCATTTTCTCAAAGGGGTAACAATATTAAAAGCAAGAAATCGAGTGACAACATGTTGCGCGAAGCGTGTAGAAAATATTTACTTCTGATAAATTAGTCTAGAAAATATTTACTTCTGATAAATTTATCGCTAAATTAGTCTAACTGGCTCATGGAAATGCCAGCGTCGTAACTGATATTTTAGTCATCACATCGCAAGTGTTCCTTCCAGACTAATCAAATTTTTGGTTGGCCTCGGAAGTTCACAATCTGTGCAATCCATTTTTGATACCATTACCAATTTCGAAAATTACGTCGCGGGCCACGGGTTGGCCGGCCCTGGTATAGCATATGCCCGAAATCAATATTAGATCGATACTACTTAGTATATTTTTCTTTACAATACAGAAGGTGTTGGTCTAATCCAGGGGTTCTCAACCCGCGGGCCGCATGCCGCCCGCAGACGGTTATTTTGTGGCCAACGACATATTTCATGGTAAACGCAATTGCTCCTGGCACGATATTGTTAAATAATAATTTAGCTACTTAGCTCTCTTATCGCACAGTCTCTGTCCCGTTTGAATACTGATTCGTTGGTGTTTTCTGGTTTCTTTATATATGCTCGAGTGTAGATTGTTATTGTTTTGAATCGGTATTTGGCTGGACTCTGGTTCAATACAATTCCGTTGTGTAGTACACTTTTAAAGAGTGTTTCACTCACCGCGCATGGTTTGAACAGATGCAAGAACAAGGAAGGGGAAATCAAACAGCGGGAACTGGGTTTGTAAGTCTGCGTGGAACAATCAATTTGCTTTCTCAGAAACAAATGGAAAACCGATGTGACATATTTGTCGAAGATCAGTTGTCGTACCGAAGCGTAGAAACTTAAAATTATGCCACGACACTTTCTTCTGAGGTTATACGTATCGCCTGATGTTCGAGAAAACATTGCTAGCTAGGTGTTAAACCCACCAATCCATATTTCGAGGCATTGTTAAAATTGTCGACAATGTTACAGACGTATGGTTCAAAATTGCTTGGAATACCGCTAAATCCATGAAATTTGCCAGAGAAGGTGTCATTTCAATAAAACCTAAACATCCTGTGCGAATATTCGCTGCTTCCGGAACTTAACAGCAAGGACAGCATCACTTGACAAATGTTGAAGCTACAGTTGTCTGATTGAACCGTGACCAGAAGAGTAACATCAATGTCAGTCGATCTTTCATCGCATGTTCTGAAATACGTTGCTGCGCAGAGTAATTTAGCCTATCATCGGACGAATCTACTGACATTGCACAGCCTTCTTATCTGGGTGCTTTTTATCAGAGTGGAAATGCTGGCAGGGCAAACGCTTAGAGGGCCGAGCGAAAAACATGAACTTGACAAAGCTGACTCCTATCTATATGACTATTGGTGCAGGGCTCCAGACATGGAAGGAAAGGAGTAGGGATGATTGGTTTGTTCAGAAATGCTGGCAGGGCAAACGCTTGGAGGGCCGAGCGAAAAACATCAACTTGACAAAGCTGACTCCTATCTATATGACCATTGGTGCAGGGCTCCAGACATGGAAGGAAAGGAGTAGGGTTGATTGCTTTGTTCAGAAATGACCCGAATGCCAGACTTCTCATATCACTAGGGAGCCCAAAGTGCCTCTATAACGAAAAGGCTACCGTAATGTTCTACTTGCTCGCTCACGTATTGAATCAAAGAGTTCGGTTCTCTGGTGGAAGGGTTTGAAGGTGCATATACCGACTTGGCAACTAATGCAATGCACGTTCAATGACGGGGTGTACTTGCGCCGCTGGATATTAATATACGCACAAAATCAACAACCGCAAACTTACGAACATTGGCAGAAAAATGTACTAAACGCCCGTATACGACTGGTGAATAGGCTCCAGTAGCCTAAATTTAATAGTAGCCCATAAATATATGGAAATAATGTTCTGCGGCCCGCAAAGTATTTTGCGGTTAAAATGCGGCCCGCTATGCAACGGCAATTGAGAACCCCTGGTCTAATCCCTCCAATACAAAATCAATCGAAGTTTCATGAAACCAACAAAAAAGGGCCAGTTTTCAAAATCTGATGTCAACTTGGCAAAATTAAAGCAGGATAGGTGTCAAAAAGAGAAGCATTCAATCAGCACGAAAGTGGTGGAGCTACCTTAAACAGGTATCTGAAAAAAGCAGGTGATAAATCATACACGGAACTGATTTAAAAATCTTTTGCAACCACTGTCTTTAATGAAGAGGAGGAAAGTTTGTTAGCGCAGCAAATGCTCCAAGATATTTTAGGGTTTATCAATTGACGACCTATGTAGACTTAAATGGCGGTTTGCAATAGCTAATGGAAAGACACCACTACCAACTGCATGGTCCAAAGATTACAAGGCGGGAATGGATTGTACACGAGGATTCCGAAGCAGGTTTTCCCTTCTACTCCGCATTGCTGAGAGTACAAGCCTTGCTCGAGCATTAGCTTTCAATGCCACCAGTCCAGTTCATAAAAGTACACCGACAAGCTTCGAAACAGTTTCCCTTTGCAGCAATGAATGTATGGAGGTTGGATGAGACTGGAGTGTCTACTGTAACAAAAATACAAAAGCATATAGCTCAGATAGGAGATCGTTAGGTTGGAGGCATCTCATCTGCAGAACGTGGTACCCTAGTCACACTTTGCACCTGCGTAAATGTAGCTGGACGTGCCCTTGCACCAGTGTTGATCTATCCACGAAAGAAGGTGCAATCATTTTGGGCAACAGCTGCACCCCCTGGATCTTTGACCTTGGCGAATGAGTAGCTGGATGACAAGCATGCTCTTTCATGAAGTATTGCATAATTTCATTCAGCAGATGGGAGTAACAAAAGAAAACTCGCAAATTATGATTTTCCACTTTCCCAACTCGCACATCGCCATCGAGGTATTCAACATGGCGCGTGATTCAGGAATGGCGATTGTTACTCCCGCGAAGAGAGAGATGCTGGTTGCACGACGCAGCTTTAAGGTTCGGTTACATTGGGGTCGAGGTGATGCGCGACGAGCTAGTAGGAGACTAATCAGTGATGCATAGCTGGTAATAGGCCAATCAGATCGGAGCCTTCTGTACTCGGGTGTTTATGTTAGCGCAGGGTTATGGAGAAGCTGAGTTATGGAAAAAGTGCTTAAAAACGTTCAATATGTTCACCAAAGGGCTTCTCCGATTCCTGCACCTATATGTACCTTCGCAATTTTGAGCCTACGATATGTTGGTACCTATTAGTATGGCAAGAGGTCTTTGATGACCTATGACCTGAATACCCCGCTATGCAGAGATGAGCATGGATTAGGATTAGGTTTTGAAAAAACAGGATTTGTGAAATTTTGTCGGATTTGGATTAGACATTTTTTTCAGAACGGACTAGGATTTGGATTGGATTTACCTATTTTCTGGGAGATTGAAATGTCGTGTGGCGAATGGCGACAAACTTTATTCAGATCAGTTATTATTGAACTTATATGGTTACTAAGTTATCTTGAATCAAGTGAATCGTTGGTTGTGAAAGAAAATTTCCGAATCCCTCCATTGCATAAATTAGTATTTTTTCTGAATTTCCAGTTGGAATCGGATTAGGATTGGACATGGACTTGAATATGAAAAAGCTATGGATTTGGATTTGAAGGTTTGGATTTCGATTGGATTAGGACATAGAAATTTCAAATCCGCTCATCTCTGCCGCTATGCTCGTATACAGTCTTACAAGGTAACAGCTAATTAGACTTAACTTAATATGTTAGTACACGGTTATGGAGATCACCAGACATAAGACAAGTGCATAACATGCTCTGTGTGTGAAGTTAAGGCATCCTGGGTATTTATCCTGTAATAAAACCATACGTACAGTCACATAGTATTCAGTCTATGTTAAATTGCCGTCTACTAGTATGGCAAGAAGTTCTCGATCTATTTTTCTCCGATTGCACTCACGTACTGACGAAAATGAACTGTTTCGAAGAAATAATCAATGGTGTCAGGCAATATCCTTGCCTTTACGACCCTGGCGACGGTAACTACCATAGCAACAATGTAAAGGGCAACGCATGGAGCGCAGTTACCAATTCACTTCCAATTCCAATGCAAATTCAGGATGTGAAAAGTCAATGGAAACACTTGAGGGACAAGTACCGGAAAATGAGGAATAAAATAAATGACAGCTACAAATCTGGAGCATGGGCGAGTACCTCGCCGATATGGGAATACTATGAAACCATGAAATTTCTGGATAGCAAAAAAACGATCACGAACACCGATGATACGAACAATTTAGATACCTCCGATATTGAAAGTTTGGATCCGAGTTCTAACGAAGATTTCCACATTTTAAATTTGATACCAGAAGGAGATTCGGAGACGGCTCCACATGATTTACGAACTCCAAGTGAGTTGGAAACTATCGGCAACCTGGAAACTCCCAGAAATCGAAAAAGGTCATCTTCTGTGTTGAACAATAACATCAGTGAACTCCAGAAAGCCATGAATACTATCGCGTCAGCTAAGTCTGCCCCTCGTCCTCCAGCTGCCCCTCAAAATATGGTAGCTGAAAAAGCACCAGTTCTTTGGGGCTTATGAAAAGAGCTATCAATTTGCCGCAACCTGTTCTGTTTAATGTGGACGCCAATACCATTACCTGAAAATTTCAAATGGGCCGTTTTGAAATGCGATGCAGTTGATTTGAATTACAAATTTCATACAAAGAGCATATCGCAGCACGACTTTACAAAGAGTACGTTCTTGAAATTGGTCTTTATCCCAGCTTGACCAACGATGCAAAAGAAATTGCTTCGATTTTTGGTAGCACGTACGCATGTAAACAATAGTTTTCAACAATGAAATTCACGAAGAGCAAGCTAAGATCACTATTTCGGACGCCCATTCATCTGACTTGTTACCAGAAGTTGAAAATCTTTCACAAAGCAAGCTGCGTCAATTGTCACATTTATTCTGCGTTGTCGAAGGGTAAATAAATGTGTTTTGTTATTGGTATGATTGAGATTGTAGCAATGTATGATAATATACCGCAGTGAGCATAAAATATAGTATATGAAAAATTCCGGCCCGTGAAAAAGTTGTACACTCGAAATTTGGCCCGTGACTACCAAAAGGTTGCCGACACCTGTCTTACACACTTCAAGAACTCGATTCATGTGCAAGCAGCCAGGTACGAATTGACAGTCGTATGCCGATTGGATTGCTACTGTACGTGGAGTCTCCAAAGATTGCATGCAACTTCACAGAAAGCTTTGATCAGAGCTATGTTGATGAGCTAATGCGTGACCTCATCATCAAAGAATCGCCGCATGCGGACGTGGGACGGCATTGTGTAACACCAATCAATCCATCCCTTGACGACGTTCTCAAAGTAGCCGCAATGTACGTGAGAACGCTGGAAACTGATAGGGTTATCCAGGGCAAGAGTAACGGCAGGTTATCCAGGGCGAGAGTAACGGCAAAGACACTTCCATCAACAAAATGACGGAAAGTTATCAGATAGGTAGGGTTAGAAAACCTTCCAAATTCAACCAAGGCAACTTCCCGGAGAAACGAAAATCCTGCAGCCGCTGTTTCATCGATCACCAGAGAAAAGATTGTCAATATCAACATGCAGTATCTCAGAAATGTGGTCGCAATGGTCATATCAAACCTGTGTGCAATGTGCATGTCCATCAAATCTAGTATCACGCAATAGGTCACATCCGTCAATTTCTGCTCAGGGCCGCTCCTCTCCTTCCACATCGATCAACTATATCGACACGTGGGAAACCAGTTGTGGATCAACTCAGCCTCAACGGCATTCCGTTGCCGACACATTGGGACACTGATGCACCCTCCGCCATGGTGAGATTGACTGGGTACAAAACTTTGGGCTCTCCGAAACTATCAGCATACTATTCATTGCTCTTTCGTAGCGTACGGAGACAAGCCTTTGAAATGGAAAGGTATTTGCACTGGAACCGTTCAGGTGGGTTCCGAAGTTCGAGTTGGCTTACGATCGGTGGTTCTCGACTAACACCGTGGGCATAACATTTTTGGTCTCGATTGGCCGAGCGATGTCTTCTCCATGACAATGAGGACAGCACCAACTTATATATTCTCCTCAATGTTTCAGACGCGTGTACGTTATCTATCATCAAATCAATGTTCGGATTGTTTTAAATATACAAATACATATCTATTGTTCATTCTGTCATTTTTTCATATCTGTCAGTATGAGAGGACAGAGCGTGCGATCTCAAATAGGTGGGACGAGTGGGAACAATTGTTGACGAGAACCAGTCGTTCCGTGGGATATCGAGTGTTTGTGGGCGGATTCATGCTTTCAGAAATACCACGATGGTTTTGTGACAGCGAAGTAAGAAGGGGGCATAAAAGTAGCTAATTATTGTCATAAATACTACAACAGCTGTTGATTTCATGTCAAGATTGTCGAGTATTGCACCTCCATTCGAAAAACTGTCATCTACCTGATGGTTAGTAAGTACGTGGGAAGGTGATATTCAGTGTAGTAGTGTGTAGTAGGCCTACCGGCGATAAAATATATGCATGTAGCGCAACGATATGTTACCGCCGATACTTTGAGAATTGAGAAGTCGATAAGTATTTAGATTTTCGGATCAGTGTGACAGTCACACTAATATCAAATCAGTTATAATAAATTCTAAGCTGCTTACGATGAATTGCGTTATCATTGTTGAGGCTTGGCCCATCTGCGTCTTACCTCTCGTTTCGAGCTTTATTTTCGAACAATGAATACCAGTTTTTACGAAAAAAGTGGCGCACACGAGGAATCACGTGTAGGGAGTTCGAATTAGTGCTACCATGACGTCACGAATTATTTCCAATTGTAACGTAACAGTTGATTGGAATGTATGGCTCTTTCTTATCATTGATTGTGATAAGCAAATTTAAGTATAAGACTACAAATCATCTCTCTGCTCTATTGGATACACCTGCTGAAGAAATGGACATCGATACGAAAATTGATGCCAAAATAAAGGCCATGATGCAACAAATATCATCGAAGATGGAGGCGACCGAGAAACGCATAGCTGGTAACCTTAAAAACCAGCAGAAAAAGAAACCTTCCACCATCCAAGATCCCAACAATGAAAAGGCACAGCAGTCTCTTGGTTCTAATGAATCTATTCATCAAAAATTGTATACCCTCTTGAGGCAAACCTCAATGCTCAGAAATGAAATACAAGATATAAAAAAATCCCAAGAATTTCAACAAGCTGAAATAAATTCGATCAAACGGAGTGAAGAATTTATCAGTCATGAATTTGAGTCTAGAAAACAGGACATGCAAGCCATCGAGAGGTCTGTTGCCAATTTGACGCTAAGTAACACCGAGCTTCAAAAGAATCTGCAAGCTGCCGAAACGTTACTTGACGATCTCGACCAGATCCAACGGTCCGATACCTTGGAATTCCACGCAGTTCCTGAAAATGAAGATGAAAACCTTGATCAAACTATTACAAATATATGTACTTCGCTAAATATTCAACTAGATTCAAATGATGTCAAAGAAGCTTATAGAATACCACAAAATACTGCATCCAGCCGTCCTGCTATTATCATTGTGAAATTCAACAACTTGAAGAAAAAAATGGAAGTGCTGAAAAAACGCTCTATGACCAGGTCAATAACCAATTTTGGAATAAGAGGTATGACTGCTCTCTATATTAATGAAAACCTTACAAAGCGAAGAAGACATCTATTCGCAAAAGCAAGAGAGATTTCTAAATCAAAAGGATTCAGATTCTGCTGGACTGCTAACTACAAAATCCTGGTGAAACGAGAGACGACNTCACCTACCCTTCATATTGACTCAATGTCAGCACTTGAAAATATCAGATAACCTATTTTCATGCGTATGTTTGTTGGTGTAAATTTTATCCCTACTCTGAAAAATGGCTTCATTATACAGCCCCAGGTCACATGTTTACTCTTCCCCANATACGCACGAGCTTGATACTGCAAATTTTTTCTACTCGAATGTGTCTAGATGCAAATCCTACTTAATTGATGATATGCCCCAGAACTTGAAGGCTGCCAGTAACAACCAATTTAGTGTCTGCCACTTCAATATACGATCCTTGCAGAAAAATCATGGCTTGCTTAACGATACTATTTGCGACATGGGGATAAGCCCGTCAGTAATAGCTTTGTCTGAAACTGGTTTGAAAGGTGACCCTTTGACTAATATAAATCTAACTGGCTATACCTTCATTCATTCGCCAACACAAACCAAGTGTGGTGGTGTTGGACTATTTTTGAAAAATGACTTGACATTCACACCTGTGGAGAATTTTGCTTTAAATTGTGAAAACATTGAGCAGATATGGGTAGAAGTTCAACTAAAAATACCTGATGCGACCACCCTAATAATTGGAGTCATCTATAGGCATCCAAAACCTGACACCTCAAAGTTTACCTCTGAAATATATGAATGCTTCACCTCAATGACATCCTCCAAATTACCCTTTTTAGTTGTAGGTGATATCAACATCAACCTACTAGATAGCAGCAATACAGCTACTAACTACCTCAATAGCATCCGCTCAAGTGGATCCATTCCTGTCATCACACTTCCCACCAGATATTCTCCCACATGTGCCACCCTACTTGACCACTGCTACACCAATATCTCAACTGCTCCCATTGAGCCCGCAGTTCTTATTGATGATATAACAGACCACTTCCCGATTTTTATCCAACTCAAACTCCTCTCAACAAAACAAAATCTCCACCATCGACGTGCACCGAAGCGGTATTTGACGGTTCCCTCCATGGAAAATATTTATAACTCTCTATGGGAACGCCTAGATGATTTCTGTGTTACCTCGCTAACACCATCTAATTTTAACGAAAAGTTTGACAATTTTATAAATATGTTTCTAAATATCATAAACAATCACTCACCACTACGTCGTCCATCGCGCAAACAGCGTAAGCTCCAACGCAATCCTTGGATCACATACACAATACTGAGATCAATAAAGACCAAGAAGAGATTGTATCATACTCACTATCTACATGGTAGCACTGATGAAAAGAAAATTTATAAATCATTTGCAAATGGTTTGTCACGTACTATAGCCAGAGCCAAAAAGTCCTACTATATTAAACTTCTTGAAGAACACAAACATGACCCGAAGTCAATGTGGAATTCTATCAACAGTCTGCTGAGACT
>ATSW01004303.1:0-13350 GCA_000444245.1 Botryllus schlosseri
GGCATGAAGAGGAGCGACATTATTATGGTGGCACGGCGGGACATCGGATTCCTTTTGGGCGCCTTCACAATTACAGGTCTGGCTCATACAAAATATCAGACATAGAAATTGCGCTGATAAATCATCAGATACGTTGGATTGGGTTGCTATATTTTCATTTGATATTCTTGCAGCATGTTACTATTACATTATGACCACGTGTGGTATGGTGTATTAGATATTACTTCAATTTAAAAGAAAACTCACAACACGACCGGAGAGCAATTTGAGCGTCATTAACTCCAGACTGTTAAAAATATATACACGCTCTTGTGTAGATTGCGGATTGTCATAAACTTAAATCTTCAAATGTTAGAACTGCCTTTTGGTTTTTAATGGTATTGAAGATATGGTAATAAAAGTAGATAGCCCTATTTCCGAATAGCGAATAATGCATACAGATCAGAATTGAGAATCTTTGATTGTCCAGTCGGAGGTCATATAGTATCAATAATGACATTGTAACTTTATAGGCCACCACGTTTCAAAATACGGACTGATTTTATGAATAAGGACGTAATGGCAACCCGCCTGTACCAAAGGTCCAAATAAGTTGTATTTGAGTTAAATATCAATTGAACACCTTTCTTACTAAAGTTAATTTATGTGCTGCGCCACAGCACCGCTTCCATGGGTCTCTCTCGCCTGTGCAGGTCTAACTCCTTCTGTTGGTACTAGCTATAGGTTCGTGTGTCATCTAAAAATAGTACATTAAGCGTAAGCCAGACCTGGGCGTTGTACGGCCCGCGAGACAAATGCGCTCCGCGGCGCGATTTTGACCGGCTCGCGAAAAGACGATAAAATGTATTTATTACTGTTGTTGTGTGGACTAAAACCATAGGCCCTATAAACTGAAGCGAAGACTTTGAGGTCCAGCTAATTTTTGTTATGTATCGTGATTACGCAACCTACATAGGTCGTATGAGTTTCAAGCCAGGTATGAAAGAATGCCAATATAGCAAAGTATGTCGTAAAAATTAAAGTTACAAGTCACTGTTTCCCCATTCTAGTTCAAATCTTGTTTGTCGCCAGGTCTAGGCTTTAAACTGTTATGTCATAGTTCTCCGAATCCCAATTCGTAAAATATTGCAATCTGTGCATGCATATGATTAGCGGTCATATTCTCATTTATAAACGATGTTATGTCAAGCAATGAAAGGTGCGGCTGAAGGCCGACATTTCAACAAGATTTGGAGCACAAAATATTTGTTTACTGAAGTCAGCAGTCAGTACAGTACTTCTTTATAAAATTGAATAGTATATTCATATTAAAATGACCCCGAATATTTTCCGCTGACACTCGTAAGGGGTAATCGTCAGCAACTAGTATTGGAAAGAACATATTGTGTATGAACAATCAACATCCGTATTACAAAATATGACGTTACCGGCATGAAATTTGGAATAATCTACTATAGTTGCCGACGGTTACCCCTGACGAGTGTCACCCGGAAATATTCCGGTTCATCTCATTATGAATAGGACGATTTTTACCATTTGTTTCATTTGACCGTTTATGATTCACAGTGAGCAGACGATGGCCGTCTACGACGGTAGGCCTATTCAGGGTTGCCATCGCCAGGGACCAAAAAATAAGGACAGTCAAAAAATTAAATTTACACGAAAAAGCGTTTTTGTACATACTATGTATTTATACGAGGCGTGGCATATCACATTCCATACTTTTCGCCAGAAATAATCTACGTCAGCAACTTCTTGTCATTAGAAAGTGCTTCATGGACCTTGCGACATCTCAGGTCTAGGTTCACCTTTACTCAAGGCCGAAACAGCACTTCGTCAGCCCCCCCCCCTAAAAAAAACCTTTGCCTTGACCCCCATAAAATAGGGTGCTAAACCGGCATCAACTAAGATGAAAAAAGTTTATACAAAGTCATTTTTGAGTGCACGTAGCAAGAACTCCAGTAACATATTTACGATGTTGAAATCGGTGAATATTGCCGATTTTCAGATTTTGAGGTGTATTTCAAGGAGGTTCCATAGCCCTGATTAGATTTTANTGTATATTTTTTGGAATCAGTGCGACAGTAGCTTTCAANTAAAANGAACATTATTGNATTTAAGCACGCGGGTCGTCAGCTATGGGATTAGCAATTATGTTGCGTTCAGATTGCTGAGCAGTAATTTCCTCCGCAAAAGAAAGCGTAACAACGGGTGTTGCGTATCTATCCGTAGGTACGTTATCTATAGCTTGATACCTTTGAATTCTCTCTCATAATCGTCACGAAAAATGTTCTCACGTCTGCTCACTTTAACTAATCAGATTCAGCCTTATTAGTAGCTAAAACTATTTGCGCAAGTGCAATATAATTTAGAAAAATTTATCAATGATTTATAGCTTCACTACTTTTTAACCAATGTGTCGACTGCACTGCTTTTTTACCACGCATCAAATGCTTCCTTCCCCACACTTGAGCTTATTATGCTGTAGACCAAACAGCAGAAACCTGGTACAGCTGTTTACTGCTAAAATGACGTCCGCTTCTGTAGCTTGGTACAGACGAAACTGCTATACCACCATTCACTGCCCTAGCTTCACCACTTAGAAGTCAAATCTTATGGTGTGTACGTCACGAGAGTTAATTTCATTTATGATGTCATAAAACCTCGACGCAAAAGCATAATTTTAGAATGTTATGCAACACAGATATACCTGAGGAAAACGATCGAAGTTCTGTATGTGGTTGAAAATAAGACAAAATAAGGACGCAAGTCGAAAATAAGGACATTTCTTAGAAATAAGGACAGTTTAGTTTTCTAAGACGTGGCCCTTCAAAATAAGGACAAATCTTAGAAATAAGGACGGTATGGCAACCCTGAGTATTGGGGAGAGAGTAGGTAAAGCTACTGCTGCAGAAGCGGTAATTCAGATCAGCGATGATAGCAGGCGCACCAGGCAACTGCGTATCAGGCCTGCCCCACACAGTCGATAGTAGCACATGGGCTGCAAGAGATGCCAGTAACCTCAGATCGTATGCCGCTATACACAGTCTATTGTCGCTAATTGACAGCACTAATAACAAAATACTAAATTGCAAATGTATGGCGAAATATTGGACATACAATTGGCATTTTAAAACAAAAGGGTTTCGATTTCAACATGGAAGCTGTTTCGATCCTGGCTGGCTACGTCACTTCATTTATGTGCATTGCGGTATTTATTAACGTCGGGTAGGAAGTACAGATTCAAAAAGTCTCAGCTATCGCGGCGGTTTCCTCAAAAATCACTTCAAGACAAATGACTAGCTGAACAGTAACTGCATACTATCCAACACCAAACGGAACCATTGGTCTATTGCCGAGTAGGGCTGGGCACAATCATTCGAGTACTTGAATCTGAATCGAGTATTAATTTTAATGATTCGAGTCGAGTAGTAAAAGACGATTTATTCGAGTACTGAAATTATACGCTTCTCACCACTGACAGTTAATTTATCAACGTGAATTATAGTTTCGATACTATTTTTCACTGTTGAAGCCTTGAAACCTTGATTGGTGATTTCGTAGCATACGAAACATTATTATAAAGCTACGAAGGTTACTGGACGTAGCACATTTCCGAAGTCATGATTATCCCATAACATTATCAGCAAGTGGAATGAAATCGGTATGGTCGAAAAATATCGAAGTATCTTATATGCAGGGTTGCCATCGACATTGACCCAAAAATAAGGACAGTCGAAAAATTAGATTAGCATGAAAAAGCGTTTTTGTACATACGTTGTATTTATTTGAGCCGTGGCATAACACATTCCATACTTTTCGCCATAAACAATCTGCTCCAGCAACACCTTGTTATTAGAAAGTGCTTCATGGATCTCACGACAGCTCATAGGTCTAGGTTCACTTGGGCCGAAACAGCACTGCACCCCCCACCTCCGTAGGGTGATAAACCAAACTTCTTCACCTCGTTGTGATAACAGGCTTTTATCAAGATGGAAAATGCCGTACACCAAGTTTAAAGAAATTCATTTTTGAGCGCATGGAGCAAGAACTCCAGTAACAATGTTTGTACTCTTGGTCCTAGCCGGAGAAAACTTATTTGCGACGTTGGAGTCAGGGAATATTGTTTTGAACGATTGCGATGTGCAATCGTTGGTGAGGAATGATTGCTGGTGTTTGACAGTATGGAATGCCCCGTTACCCTCTGCAGCAGCTGCCTTATAGTTTGTGGTCGTTGGTACTGATCGACTTGTGGAGAAATTATTCATAGACTGGCTCAAATCAATCATTATGACACAGTTCTTGTGTTTTGGGGTATCAATGTGAGTTGAAATAGCGGTCTTTCTTATAGCCTCCAGGTTAATGTCACAATTGCAGATATTACAATGTGCGAAACCTTTCAAGTTTCGTTAGATACCTTTGAATTCTCTCTCATAATCGTCACGAAAAACGTTTTTGCGCCTGCTCATTTTAACAAACCGGATTTAGCCACATCTCGCATGGGTCAAGTCTCGAACAGTCTGAAAAACCAGATTGTGTTTATCGTACAGATTTGTATGTTAGTGTGTGTAATCGTGTTTTCATTATATCAAATTTCTGTCGGGGTGGATCGTGAAATATATTTAACACTACTGTCTTCTTCACTTGGGTATTTATTACCGAATCCATCACCTCACCGTATATGTTGAAAGAAACAATAAAATGTTGTTGACTCTACCTTCGAATGCGAGTTTGGATAAATTTCCGAATACTAGCACAGATTTTCAAACGGAACTTTACAAAGAATTAGAAATGAATCGCCATGAGCTAGGATTATGTGAGCTGATCTTCCCCCATGATTTTCAGCCGCGAATTGAAGTGACAGCGAAAAGTATCGGTTTTGGATTTGTCGATGCGAATGGATACACCGAACGGTATTATATTCCCGAAGGCTCGTATTACAGCATCGGTGAAATGTTAGAATCGTACGAGAAATATTACATGGGGGACATTTTCATTTTACAAGGATTCGGTGACTTTAGAATCACATTCAGAAGATTAGTCACGAGTAAAAAAAGACACAAGCGAGCTGCATCCATAAATACCGATACCGCAGACTCTAGCACCAAACACATACCCCATACCACGCATGATTCACCCGAGCCTTGCGGACTGATACCACTTGGTTCTGTGTTGGACACAATAACATTTAAACGTGTTGTATCTCGTCGCCGCGGAGTGGTAGAATTTATATTTACACCTGCGATAAAGTTGGAACGGATTGATAAGGTTTATGTGTATTGCGATCTGATACAACCAAGACCACACGGTAACAAGCTGCAACAACTTTTACGGGTGGTTACTGTAACCGCCAAACCGAATGAAAACCAAATCAACATATTCCCAAAACCATACTTCTTTGCTTTAGCGAGAAACAATTTTAGAACGATACGAATTTATCTACGTGATGCAGCTGGCAACCCTATTAAATTTCGAAAAGCACCAGTGACAGTAACCCTACGCTTCCGTCGTAGAGCTGTCGATTCAATATGAGTTACATCACGTTGTCTGGCACCCAAGGTGAATTCTCGGTGGTGTTACCGAATGAAATTATTTGTAATGAGCTTGCGTTGATGGATATGAGTTTTGTCAGTGAATCTCTTGATCGAATTATAATCAATCGTGATCAAGCACTCTGGGAGCTACATAATGAGAAAGATCGAATAGTAGAAGCGTACCTAACACCACCTGGGAATTATGCAAACAACCTCGAGTTGACGCGAAGAATATTATCTGAAAGTTTCAAACACTGTTTCACCGAAAGAATCAACGATGAACTTTTCCGAATTCGTTACCCGAAACATATCACACTCCACCCCACGGATATATTCACAAATTATTTCAGTGTAGTTGATCAAGTGTCGACACCAGTATGTAATGTCACGTCGATCAAATCTAAACCAACTCAACCCCACCTCAGCTTTCTATTTGTGTATATCAATGTACTACGACAGTGGTTCTCAACCGCTGTGCCGCGGCACACTAGTGTGCCAATTGGACTGCTCAGGAGTGCCGCGAGCAAATGTGGTAAAATATGTCGAAGTATAAGAAAAATCCAAATTTTGAGTGTGTCATTGTTTTTTATTATTGAATTTACCCGATCAAGACACGCGTTGCACAATCCGATGCAGTGAACAGATATGAGGATGTCGAGGCGAGCGTAGTTACGGTCTCTCAATTTAGTATCTCAATGTGACATCCCCAGCATTAATGCATTAGGTAATGGATTGGGTCTCTCTCTGGGCTTTTTATTGTAAAAGACGCTCTGAACACAGCAACGTATAGGGACGGAGAATCTAATAAAGCTGCGACGCTTCGTAACTTGCTACAGCACTGCCCTGACTCGGACTGGGGCCTCCATCGTCAATGGGTGTGATACGCTATAGTTTGCCCAGTGCCAACACATAGTAGCATTTAGGACGGTGATAACTAAACTTGGGCAGTTGGACCGTGATATTGAGGTGTTGCCGAAGTGTTCACCTTTTACTTGTCACCCCCACAGGGACATGCGCAGGTTGATGACCAAATTTTTGTTTCTATTTCTACTCGTATTCTTGCAATGTCTTCGTCATCTACGATCATTTTACCCCATACCGATTTTACTTATTGCACGGCCCACTTTTTGTAAGACACTGCTTTTGCAGATCGGGGGACTAGTAGGAGCCTACATAAACCTCCAACACCTAGGAAGGCATTCTCACCACCGAGAAATGAACTCATTTGGATGTGATGTTCACGTTTACAAATTAGTATTGCCAACACAGCCATTCACATGGTGATTGTTAGGTAGCGTGCCAGTACAGTAAATTGATCAAATTATATCAGTTACAAATTTACCTGCCGCTGAGGTTTATAATCCCGGTTTATTGGAACTTCAATTGAACTGCCGGTGGCTGGCAGTAACACTATGCTATCCTCAAAGGTGCTATTACACGATCTGCGTGGAAATGCGTTTGCCATCCATATATAATACACCTCTACGCCTTTGTATTTGTTAGTTGCGATCGTGATTGGACTCTCTTATTCGGAGCGACGGTTAATTACATCGACGACGACAATGCGGTAGTGGGCAGACTTTAGTGTCAAGCCAATCTTATGAAATTAAGCTCAGCCTGAAGCTCAAACGAGATCTCAGCAGGCCAGTTATGTGGTTACAGAGATAATAGTTGATAATTCAAAACCTAACACGGAAGCGGAGAAAGTTCTTCTTCCGGCCTGCAATAAAATTGTAAAATAATGTTTGGGAAGAATTGAAAACGATTCCCATGTCAAATGATACCATTCGTAGACGTATTTGTGACATGTCGGCAGAAATAAAAGAAAAGTCAAACAGAGAAAAGCCTACTTATGTGCTCCGAAAAGGTAGAAGCACTTCGTCAATGACCACCTCTGTAAGACTATGGAATGCTGCTATACGCATTCTGGTAGTTTGACTGTGCCATAAGCCAAAAGAGTTCAGAGCCACTGTGCTGGTGTGCCGCGAACTATTTTTCATTGTCAAAGTGTGCCGCGAGGTCAAAAAGGTTGAGAAACACTGCACTACGACATCATCCGGTGGGTGATTACATGAGTCAATTGCTTCGTGTGATCCAAGTAAATAACGAGACGTGTATGAGACAAGAAGTTGTATTTGAAAAACCGTTCTATTTCCCAGTGTCGATTAACCACATCCGCGATATAAAAATCACCATCAGGGACCAATACGGTCAGTTAGTACATGATATAGAGACCACATTGACACTCCACGCGCGATGAAAATAGTGACGTCAACCACCTCTATGCTTGGTGCTGATTTTGAACACAGACTACTCACCATCAACAACATCCCGACGAGATATTGCGAATTAGCCCTCATGGAGATCGATTTCACTTTAACCGAACCGGCGATTGGTCAATATTTGTTTGTGTATATTGTGATATTATTCACCCTCACTTACTTGGAGATACGTTAGCGCATTTATTACGAGTTATACCGCTGACACCTGGCGATGTCACGCATAATTGGATAGCGACAAATCCGTATTATTTCCCTGTTTCAAAAGATGTTGTAGATTCTGTATGTCTTTACCTCAGAGATGAGTTTGGGGAACCTATAAATATAATAAGTCGTTCATTGCAAGCTACATTTAACATTAGGAAGCGATTATGAAAGTTGTTTTCGCGTGTGATCATCATTCTATCCATCGTCATTATAACCAGACAGGCGATGGTTATGGATATTTTAGTGGTGGAGTTCAAGCCGGTTCCGGTATCGGGAGTTTGTTTAACTCTTTCGACGCCGCGTATCCCCATATGTTCGCTAGAGATTGTCTTCAAAACGCCGCGTATCCCCATATGTTCGCTAAATCGAGAGAGCGTATTTTTGTCTCGAAAATCTGACATGCCGTTTTGCGTCCATGGCAGTCGGGCATTGTGCGGTAATGAATTCAAAATTCAAGACTTGCTACTAAGAAACAATTTTGCTGCATTACCTGTACGGAATAGTAACTTTATTTGATATATATTTCCACGACGGTAATGATTTTCAACAGATGCCAATACCTAAAGACATTTTACATCATTATCACCAATCTTTAGCGACACATCGCGCGTTAAGTTAATATACGGATCTACTGAAGCCACCAACTCAGTACATGTACTGCCACAACACAGACTTCACACCAATATATACGTATTTATTCAAGTTTTTCAAACGTAAAATTGCATCGGGAGATGACGAGGACTCAACGGAGACAAATAATGATGTTTTTGTGCAGATCGTTGCTTGTAATCGTACACAAATGGGCTCCGTCGGTATGTTACTGCGCCTGAAAAACAAACTTGAGTACCGGTACTAGCAGAAGTCAAATTTTTGAGCCATTATTGCGGATTTGACGTCACAATGATAACCTTGAAGCATCGACGGCCGAAGATCATGTCGGCAGCAGTATTTCACGACGGTTCTGAACCTCCGCATCACTGGCGTAGCCAGGGAGGGGCGAAAGGGGCGGTCGCCCCTCCCAAATTTTTGGAAAATTTTCGTAAAATCAATAAATATTACAGTATTTTGGGACGATTTAGTGTCCATATCGGTACCCCGAAAAATAAATTCTTCCGCAAATACCCATAGTTGAATTTAGCTGCATTGTCAATTATGAGAATACAACAGGACGAGTAGTTACACTATCTGTAGAGTAGCCCGAGGTCGTTGAGTTGATTGAGTTTAGGGGTGTCAGTTCAGTATGGAGTTGGGGACTGTTAGTTCCGGCAATTTCCGTTCCGGGACACACGAAGACGTATACAGTATTGGCTACAAGCGACTGCGCAAAGTGCGCTCCCAAAATGATTGGCGGCCATAACATAATGATTCTGTCAGATCAGACCTCTTTGACATAAATGCGTTTGACACGGGATAATATCGCCACCTCCCGTTAATATGGGCTAATTTGAAATGGCACGAGTCTGATCAAAGGAGTTTTTTTAGGTCTTCAGCGAAGTAATTATTAATCAAGAATGGACAGCACTTGCTCATTAACACGCACCAATATTATTGAACAAATTTCTTTCATTTATTCAAAAATATTTACGCTCGGCGTAAATGACAGCAATAAATGACAAATGTCCCGCCCCGTGACCACCCTCTAGAAATTCATAAATAGTCTTGCCGTGCGGTATGAACCATATAGTTCAAGATGTATAATTAGGTGCCCTCTAAATGTTCGATGACACCACTTATGTCAGATATACCGGTAAATACGATAATTAAAACGTACTTGCAATATGCATGTAACAATATAAGAAACCAATTTCATTCATTAACCGAGGAAACCTGACACCTGATATTTCCACAATCATTATATTATCACATCGCTTTATGTCTGTGAGTGGAATACATGTACAACGATCGCCCCAGAAGTTGTGTTAATCATCCATACTGAAATTAATATCCATTTGCAAACAGGCGATATGGGCGGCCAGAAATAGAAGAATTCACGGTGAGCCACGGATCGACTCGAACTGGATACGCGACTCAATACTGAGGAGACTGGAGAGAAGGGAACGAAGCGAGGAGGGAGATCACACGAAAGAAATCCTCGATGGGATACAAGAACGGGCGCGCGCGCGGCGTTAGAAATAAAACAAACGGGAGCCCCTATCTCGCAAAAAATAGAGACACTTGACCCCCATTATGCCTCGGTATAAACCAGTTTTCGAAACGGAAAGAGCAGACGTGGACGAAACCACGCGCGCGAAGCTCGGCCGCCCACTCGCGGATACTCACGACCGCCCCGCGAGCAGACGCCAGCGGAACGCACGCATACTGATATAAGTGCTGTGTTTGTATTTGATGTAACGTATGACCAAAAATGCAAAACATTCTCGTGTCCTTTTTTGTACCTTTTTCCCGATATAAATGTTTGAACCGTGGGAAAATACCAGTGCATAATTTATACATGCCCAAGTAGCTATTGAACAATATCGCCTATGCATCCCTCTTTCTCTATTGCATTGTAGCAATAATTTTCTCATATGATGCGAATAAATTCTTAAAAGTTGGGCCCAAGACCACCGTTGTTACCTATGTTTTAAACTTTTCTTTAAAGGGGGGTGTTCGTTTACGTCATCGAAATTTTCGCCCCTCCCAAATATTTTTTCTGGCTACGCCCTTGCTCCGCATTGCCATCGAAAAGGAATTAACGATTTAAGGATAATATATTATCAATATATAATATAATAAGAATATTCTGTGAAATTTACAACGTCACAGCTAATCTATAAGTACCATAGAAACACCAACAAAATCCATACCTTGGCTGCAGCGCGCCTGAAATCAGCCAAACTTCAGTTCGTACCGAAGCCTGTCCTAGCAACACGACAGGATCCATCGAGGCACGTTACGCATCATTAGATAGATATCGTTCGCGGCTACAATACGGACGTAGGTACGTCTTGGTAGCTAAGGTAGCGACGAAGTTACGATCGGTTGAAATTGGGGTTATTTGGTGAAAATAGCGGCGTTTTGAAGACAATCGTCAAATTTAGCTCGGCGTCGAAAGAGTTAAATCACTTGGTCGTTTAGTGACGCCTATTGCGAAATACGCCGGTGGTCAATTGTTACGGACTGGAGGTGAAATAGCGAGAGATCTATTACAGGGTAACTCGATCAAGTCTAGTGTTGTCAAGAGAAGTAAACAAGCTGGCGGTCGAGTGATTGATAAAATCTTAACCCCAAAAGCTATAAAAAGGAAAAAAACAAAGTCAAAGAACACTTCATCCAAACGTCGTCGTAAACAACAGGATATATTCGACTAAGAACTATGTTGATGCATGCGGGTTCCAGAGAATGTCATAACTCCGGATTAAACATATTTAGTGTACCCCACACACAAACCAGTATTGAGGAATCGCAATATGTCGTCGTCAAACCCCATAGTTTGGGTAATGTCATGGAAGTACAATTACCAAGGACGGATCGATATATGGATCTACAAAACACATTCTTGAGATTACGTTTGAAGCTCACTAAACGCGATGGAACTGATTTAGCAAACGATACGCAAGTGGGTCTTGTCAATAACATGATGGATTCTCTTTTCAAACAAATCGATGTAACTATTTCAAATGAGGTTATCACAAATTCGGATAATTGTCATGCCTACAAGGCTTATATCTCTCGGTTGTTGAATGATACTCACGGCGCCTCGGAAAGTTTTGTGCAAGGACAAGGTTTTTATAAAGATGTCGCTGGCTCTATGGATGTTCTTGGCGAAGCGAATACTGGATATGTTAAACGAAAAGACCTTACAAAAAACAGCACCCCGCTAGAGTTGATCGGAAAAATTCGAATGGGTCTTTTTGAACAGTCTAGATGTATGTTGGATAATGTCGACATGAAATTAAAATTTACACGTAACGAAGATAATTTCTGTCTGCTTGGTGACGCGGAAGATGTGCAAATTGTTTTACTCGAAATGGAGGTGTATGTCAAACAGATGAAGATCGCTGAAAGTGTAAGCTTAGCACACAAGTCTGTACTACAGAAGAATACTGCCAAGTATCCCTGGATACGCTTGCAAATGTCAACTCATACATTCGCCGCGGGTTTATCGAAAATTGATAGAGAGTTAGTTAGCGGCACCATGCCAAAGAAGATCGTAATTGGTTTAGTCGAGACCACGACATTTAACGGTGTTCGGACCAAAAACCCATTCAACTTTAAACACTTTGATGTTCAAAATCTTTCGTTAAGCGTGGATGGACGTCAAATTAACGGACGCGAATTTCATTTCGATTTTGATAAACACGGTGGACTCGAAGGTTATATGACACTATTCTCACAGACAGGTCGCTGGGAATCTGAGGCACCTTTAAATATTTCTCGCAAAGATTATGTCAATGGGTACACTCTTTTTGTGTTTGATTTGACGCCCGATAATAGTTTGGGATGTTATCAACTTCATAAGACAGGGACTGTGCATCTGGTTTTGACTACGTCGAAGCCTTTACCAACCTCCGTAACCTTGTTATGTTTGAAGGAGTTTCAACATCTTCTACAGTTGAATCAAAAGAGACAAGTCGTCGAAATATGAATACGTCTGAGATCAATGATATTCTCTATAACCACCCCGACACACAAAGTCTATATCTAGGAACTTATCCAGTAGATCAGCTACCGAAGAAACCAACTAGCGGAAAATTCGCTATCACCATTAATTACGATGAGTCGAGTTTGTCTGGGTCTCACTGGGTGTCTATATACAGAGATGACGATACTCATTTTCATGATTCGCTAGGTTTCGGACCGCTAAAACCTCAGATAATCGAATTCCTGGAGCCGGATGAATTTTCTATGACTGAGAAACAGTTACAGAGTAAAACTTCGGATGTGTGTGGAGATCATGCTATTGCATTCTTGATAAAAAGAGCTCAAGGGTTTTCAGCCGAGGAATACTTGGATAATTTTGGTGATGATAAAAAAGTGAATGATACGATTGTACGTGCTTTTGTGAAGAGTTTGATTTCAGAGTAATAAACGAATGTGTAAATGTATATACTTGTGATTCTTGTTGCGATTGTTGAACAGCAGACTATTCTGTAGGTGCGAAACAGCGGTATACAAGGTGTGAATAATCCGATCTGAAAGTACTATTCAGGTTACGTAGAAATCAATAGCGACGAAAGACTTAGAACACGATCGGTCATTTGTCACGACTAAACTACATCATATATAATAATTTACGATATACACATTAACAAAGGTACATTCACATGACTATTCATCTGGTACATATTCAACACCGTGCCGCCGCGCCTATACCCACAACATTAGTC
>ATSW01004304.1:0-14862 GCA_000444245.1 Botryllus schlosseri
TATCTTCAAAAACGATGCAAAACAAATTTGACTCAATTCCAGGCCATAGAAGTCGAGTTATTTCAGTTTTTCTTTGATAATTCTGGTATTATCCTTGATTAACATTAAACGCTCTCGTATTCGACATTTCGTGCTGGTGACGTCATATTTTGTGTTACGATTGTTGATATACGCTGTTCTTTTGAATTCTCTATTAGTTGCTGACGATTATCCCTGAAGAGTGTCAGCCGAAAACATTCGGTTTCATTTAATAATAATAACAATGCACCACATGCATCACCCAAAATCTGACACACAAAGACTGTACATCCCCAGAAAAAAAGGGGGTCGAGGACTACAAGAAATTGAACAAACCTTCAAAACAGAAATCATCGGCTTGTCACAGTACATCAACAACAGCGATAACATTTACTGCAAACTCATTGCACAGGAAGACAAACAGCGCAAAACAAAATCTCTGAGCTATCGTCACGACAAGTACGCCAAAGAAGTCAACATAGAAACAGCTAACCTGTACACTGCAGAAAACACTGTTGCTAAACCCACAACAATAGCAAAAGCAGCACGAGTCCGATACAAAAATGCAACGCTCAAAATGAGAGAAACGAAATGGGAGTCGATGCCTCTTCATGGACAGCACAAGAAGTTAACTTCACAGCCCCATGTAGACGAGCTTTCATGGACCTGGCTATCCAGCTCTGGCCTGAAACCGGCAAGCGAAGGATTCATTTTCGCAGCACAAAACCAATCGCTTCCTACAAAATACTATCGCAAAAGAATTCTGAAGCAAAACACGGACGGCAAATGCAGAATGTGCCACAACCAAAATGAAACTGTAGCACATCTCATGTCCGGCTGTGGTGCACTTGCAGCTACCGAATACACATGGAGACACAATAGGATTGGTCACTACATTCATCTTGAATTATGCAAACATTTTAACATCACCACTTCGACAAAAAATTGGTACGATTACAGCCCAGCACCAGTGACAGAAAACGAACAAGTAAAAATTCTGTGGAATGTACCAGTTATAACTGACCGCGAAATCAGGAGCAACCGCCCGGATATAATCGTCAAACTAAAAAAGAAAAGAGAATGCTTATTCATTGAACTGGCTGTCCCAGCTGATCACAACCTACTGCAAAAAGAATCAGAAAAATACTCCAAATACGCAGACCTCAAAATGGAATGTGAGAAAATGTGGCGATGCAAAATAAACATTGTACCGATAGTCATTGGTGCTACAGGGGTCGTGAGCAAAAAACTCATGAGACATATCCAACAAATTCCGGGTAACGTTCGATTCGACATGATCCAAAAGATCACATTATTGGGCACTGTGCACATTCTTCGGAAGGCCTTGAATGCACCACTGGACTAAAATTACGCTTGTGAATCACAGCATAATTTCTGTAATTTCGATTCTTCATCTTCAATCATCTCTACCTCTGCTCTGTAACCCTTGCCAATTCTTCATCTGCTGCAATTCTGTAATCTGACTTCTCCGTGTATTGCATAGGAATAACAATTTGAATGTATTACTGAAATTTTAAAAATTTACTCCAATCTCGCCATTTTCCTTTGGGGGCAGGTTGCTCCCCGGATTATGTGTGTATCTACCAGTTTTACTGTGAATAAAGAATATAATAATAATGTGAAATACATATCTCTCTGAAAAGACGCACATAACTTCAATACACAAATCAATAATATATTCGTACTGATATAAACCCGAATAGTTTCGGCTGTACCTCCAAGAAGCTCTTCAAATATCCAACGATATATAATAAATATTTATCGGATTGTAGTTCTTGGTCCACAGTGTAATGTCTGTGTTCATTCAGTCTTTATACTCTCGTTTCAAAGTATGCGTGCCGATTCCGAGACCATATATTAGTGCGGAGCGGATCAACAAATTCTCTGGTCCGACTCCGATCCTGTTTTGTAATTCTCTGGTCCAGCTCCGATCCGACTCCGGCCAAAAATTTGAATGTCCGGCCGGATGTCCAATCCGGCCCCGGACCATGCTCTGCCCTACGCGACGGTATGGTGGTTCCGTGAATTTGTAAATATGGCTCGCTTATTTTCGCACTGGCTTGACGGTTACTTGCGTGTGGTTGATTGGTATAGTTATTTAGTCACAAAAATCATGCTTTTCCATAAAAATGCCGGCCGTATCAGAAAAAGTACTGATCCGGCTCCGGCCGTATCAGAAAAAGTACTGATCCGGCTCCGGCCGTATCAGAAAAAGTACTGAACCGGCTCCGATCCGGCTCCGGCCAACATTGAAAATATCCTTCCCGATATCCCGTCCGGCTCCGGTCTATGCTCCGTACTAACGCTTATACGCTGCATGATTTTCCAGATTTCACCTCTGTTAAAGGTGGCGAGATTGCGTGGTGGTATAATCCAACGCTGCAACATCAATGGGTTGCGGGTTCGAGTCCGACCGAGGTCAACTCCAGAATTCCTACCTAAGTGTTGGAGGTTTATCTAGGCTCTTCCTCGTCATCTCATACGTGTAAGCGGTGTATTATAAAAGCCGAGAAGTGGGACGTGCTACAAGTCGGCATGTACGGAATAAAAATGAAGAAAATTGGCCTGGTGTAATTGACCCTAGTAGTCGACAAACACCATGAATAACACAAAACATGACAACAACAACCTCCGTCAAATCTTAAATGAATAGGTGATATATATTGCGGGACATAGGTGACTGCACCCTGATTTAAAGTTAATTTTATCATGCATACAGTTGCATATAGTTCAAGAAATCGAAATTATAGAAACGAGTCGAATTCAATGAAAATATCTGGCTACAGTGTACTAGAAGGATAACTCATATTTTGCAAATATGCAAATCCGTGGCCACTGAAAACTCCCCGCAGCCATCATTTTGGTAATATGAATGGTACGTATCAATGCAAGGGACTATAGCCGCAAAATACTTGCAGCCTCGCAATCAACTAACACCTCGTTAACTCATTTGTGCCCGTATATCTCAGTGCTGTCTATACCTACAGGGTATTCACGCCGAATTAACATAACGCCACCTGCGTACAAAGTAGGCCTACCATTTATCCCCCTGAAAGACGTAGAGACGGTAGATTACATGGAAAACTTGTATTTTCAATCAGTTACGTCCCGTGGCATGAAAGGACAACAAAAATAATTCACACAGTTTCTCGAAATCACATTTCGACAAGTAGCATTTTAACGCCGCGCAAACAGAGCCGGCAATCACAGACGCGAAATTATGAATACTCTCTGTCCAGAGGATTTGGATTCGACCCTAATCCGCCCGGCTTGAGTATCTCTGAAACCGTTTACTTCGTATCGGTAAATTGACATAAAGCACGTTTGAAGGCATCTCTCGGATGAGCTACGCTGATCTGGCTGTTGCCCAGCTTTTCGCTGATTCTCATCACCAACGGAGCATTGTCATACCCGATGGATCTCATCGGGTTTGGTCCCCAGTATAGATTTCTCGATGTTCTGCCCTGGAAGATATGCAAGTGTTGTACGAAACTGTTTAGTAGCCTACAGCCCGTTTAAGACCAGCAATACGCAAAAAATAAGGATAGTTTTTGAACAATATTGGATGAAATTGGTTTGTACAAATTAGTGACATTTGACAGTATAATGGAATCTAGCAAACAGTGGATGTCGCATCTCTCTCAAAAGAAATCCAACAGCCAAAATCGAATATGTGGTTGCAACAGGACTTTGCCTCGTAAAAATATATACAGAGAGCCACCAATAACAGGTGCACTATCAAAAGACAGCAACAAATTTCTCATTTGAATAGAGTTACAATTCTTTGTCTTTTCAATTGCGTACTTTTGTCGTAATTGCATTCTGGGTGTATTTTCATTTTTGAAACTTCACTTGTTCACAAACTGAAAAGGTGTAGCAGCCCCGAGCTTTCTTAACGCGTTATGTTGTTATAAAGTCGCTGTGTGTGACATGATTTTGCTTTCTCTCTATTTGATGCAATCAAGTTAGCTGTATTGACTTACGTTATATCGCATTCCCAACAAGATGTCCGGATTGCGGTCATTCGTCACGGTAGTGCTGCCGATGATGTAGCAGCGCACGGCTTCGAATGTCTCTCGATCGGTGATAGTCGCCAGATGCGCATCTGTACGAAAAAACATGTTTAACGTGTTCGGAAATCGCATATTTTTCCGGTTAGTAGTGATTAGTGAAGCACCTATACTTTTACGGAGTGCTCAAGTGGGCTTTACATACTTGCACTGCATGCTCAAGGGGTTATGTTTTTAGGCCATATGCATCCACTTCTACAAATAGTTTTGTAGGCACAGACTTGCTTCGACACTGCGTAGTATAGCTGTGCGGTGAGTTTTCGTTACTTTTGTAATTGAAATCGTCATAACTGACGAAATAGCGTAATGGTGCAGCGTCCGAATTCTTGATCGGTATAGGTCGTGGGGTCGATGCCCGACCTGTTTAGTAACGCTGGTATCCATGACGTCCCTGCTTGGCGCTCATGCATTACTGGGATAGCATGGAGGGGATGTGCGAGACTTAGAAACCCGTAAAGGGCTATATCTGCACCTTCCTTATCCAGCGGCATAAGCACATCATGCTCTCATGGTATGCATATGCATATGCATATACAATGTATATTATACATAGATCTTGTGTGCATATCATGAGTCGATGTATATGCCCCAAAAACACCAAGGACAAAAATAAACTGCGTCGTTTCCTTTCATAACGACCACGAAAAATAGTCCTTGAATCACGGTAATTGTATATAATTTCGAAGCTTATAGATTTTTGACTATCTGTCGGGTCATTATTCATTTAGCAATAGTGGCGAGGATACGCGATCCAATTACGAATGTATAGCCAATTCCGATTAACTTCTTAAAGCATGCGACCCCTCAACCAAATTACTTTTTTAGACTACATACGTGAATAATTTTCAAAACTTTCATTTTCTATTTCCACTATAAGTAGTTCTGACACGTCTTTAAAATTGCTACTTCTACTCATATTTATCCTACTTGAGTAGCGACGCTGACCATATCTGTACGTACATGTGTTACGCATATACATTCACTGCAATGCAGTACAACTTCGCAATGCTATACGATTAGTGTCGATGATTCCATTCTCTTGATGGTTACAAGCCTGATGTGCGATGGTCTTCATATTACATGTGAGGGTTGGGTTGTTCAGTGTCTCGACACACGCAAGAAGGTATGATGCATTTTGAATGCACGTCTCTAGAATGACATAGACTCACTTCCATCTCCGACTTGTGTCTTGCATTGCAGAAATAACTTGCCATAAGTTGTTGGGCGTCGCCCGTCGTTTATGATTTTGAAGCATTCCTTTTCCCCATTTATTACCAACTGAAGCGGGCATTTCTCGTCCACAAATGTGAGGCCTGCAAATTAAAATAGAATATAGACCTGGACGAGACAACTTCGACGCAAAGAGCCATTTTGACCCATTTCTCACTACAAAAAAACTTCCGTTTCATCCCTAAAGAGATGTGATCATTCCTTGTGGCGTAGGTACACTCGTAACATGGCATTCGTGAAATCAGAAACTATAGGTAATCAAATTTCCATCTCCAACTGGCCGACACGCTAAATTAACGTATAGAATTCACGACATGCAGTAACAGAGGTGTGCAAGTGAAAGCCCCCAGTGATGAGCAGATAGTGCTTTCCGAGACTCCGAGTCCCTCCGACAACTTTAGTGTCTGAGGAAAACTCCCTCCGACTCCGATGAGCTCAGTCCCAGACTCCGAGATACTCCGGTGAATCTCGTCAAGTATCCGAAACAGTGGCAAGCATGGTACATGGTACATGTGATAATATGGTTGGCCTCATAGTATTGTCTACTCTCCAGTCCCCAATTGCAGTGCATATGGCTGATTTTTATGCACTTGGCAATCATTTTTGCATGTTACCCGTCATATTACAACTTTACAAAGGTGTCAACTGTCTGTGTTTTGGTTTGTAATCATGATCAATAGTGTATTCTGGTCAGAGCTATTCAAAGATATCGGAGACAAAAGTTACAATACTCCGAAATTCTCCGAAAAAATATCTGTAGTAAACTCCGACTCCACTCTGACTGTCACAAAATCGGCAAAACTCCGCTCCGAATCCACTCCGACTCCGCTCCGATGCTCATCACTGAAAGCCCCACGATTTATGATACATTCCACCAACAAGTTACCACTACTCAGATGACTGCAAAGAAATACGTACCCTCTCTGCCACCGATATTGGAGCAGTCATAGTCTTGTGCAGCCGCACAATGGAACGCAACAACCAGAGCCAGTAACAGAAACATACTTCAGCTTTTGTTGTCTTGAAACTTAATTTCTTCATCCCAAGATATGTATCTGTAAGTCTTATATATAGGTATGTCAAGATGTGAGGCCAGGAAGACTAGAAGGTTTGTAAACGACATTTTCATTTCCGTTGGACGCCGCGTAGTCGCGATGCCTCGCTGTAGGATAGCATTTCCAGTAGGGAAATGCAACTCAACTTACAATCTTCCTAGGAATATGCTTGGGAAATCGTGCACCTGATTTCGTAACATTTACGGGATAATCCATGGTTTTACTCGCACCGACAGGTTACACCAGTAGGAGGAGCAGCACTGCATAGCCCTATGGTTGCCGGAGCTTATGTGCGTAAAGTAACCGTTAACATTGACGAATCTCAAGCGCGGCAATCAATACATACGATTGAAAAGTGAATGTCAATACTGTAATGCTGTTCGGGCTGGTTACATATAGTGAGTCCTGATTGATGCATTGATCGGAAGATTATCATTGATTTTTATTCTAAATAAAGCTGGTAAATCCACAATAAATCCTGTCCCCAAAGAAAACTGTACATATTGAAGTAAGCTTGTCAAATTTCAGTATAATCAAACTTTTATTCCTCTGCGGCATTACATGAAGAGATTAGATTGCAGAATCTTTGGTATATGAAGAATCATTTTGTTGCCGTAATAATCGAGCGGATAAATACAAAAACTGAAGGCTATAGAATTTTAGTAATACCAAATTATTACTTCAATGCAATACACAAAGATTGATGCGATTAGATAACATCATCACGGTAAATGAAGAATTGGCATGGATTTTCGAGGCAATGTTAATTGCAATGAAGAGTCACAATTACAGAAGTTGTTTAACGCCATTGTTTTCTGTTGAATTGGAGCGAAGAGGAAGATCTGTATCGTTCAGAATTGGATGTGGTGTCATCTAGATCAGTGGTTCTCAAAGGGGGCGCAGCGCCTCCTGGGGGCGTTAATGGTGAAATCTGATCAAGGTGAAAATGACTCTGTCTGGATTCAGTTGTAAGCCCATGATAGATCGGAGATATTTACTAAGACGCGAACTTTTCCAATTCTCAAGCTTGCATGAGATTGATAACGGTCCTGCTCGCATAGGCTTATCTAATTTTGACGCAGTAGCATACAGCAATCATCTCGAAAATCTGCATAAAGATATATGGTAATTTGATTTCAGGGTATATTCAAATCAGAAGTTCGTTACTGGATAATCAGTACATTCCGTGAGATTTCCGAGCATGAAATGATTGAGAGCCGTCTACATTCCGGGACAATTTTGTGCCCACACCAAAGTTCAAAATAAACTCTCCCTGGAGTCGGGTTAAATATTTCCCCATTGCTCCTCCCGGCTTATATTTATTAGAACGTGCTTTCAGTGTAGGGTTACTATACGTCCTTCTTTAGGAGGATTTGTCCTCCTTTGCCAGGTTTTTGAAAATGTCTTCCGAGGACGCCTAAATGTCCTCCTATTTGAGATTTTGTCCTATTTTGTAGGGCAAATTCGACTAATATACAGTAAATCAGCACTGAAGTAACTCTCCGGCGGCTGTTTCGGGAGCTGAGCCGGAAAGTTGATTTTTTTTTAGTCAACCACCTGATAATGTCACAAAAAACTGTAATTTGGACACTGAGGGAGAAAGTTGACGTTATTCTAGTCAATCGACCACGAAGTGTAAAAATTGACCATTTTTTCAAGATTTTCCTCCATTATTCTAAGTTTGAAAATTTTGAAAAAGTGCCCTCCTTTCCCGATTCCAAATTATGGTAACCCTTTACTCGTTATTGGTTGGATGTCGTCCTCATTTGTTTGGTCATATCTCATCGTGGGTTGCGAACCGTAAACGGTTGGGGATTACATCAGTTCTATACCATGTGGATACTGGATACCCTGAACCCGCGGTTGTAAGCAAGTCAAAAATTCATGAGTCACAAGTCAATTCTACTTTGATAGTTTTGACTCGAGTCAAGTCGAGTCATTTCCAATTCATCAAAGAGTCAAGTCCGAGTCCAAGTCACGTTTCAAAAGTTCGAGTCCGAGTCACAGTATTGAGACTTGAGTCGGAATCCAAGACTTTGTGTTCACCGCTTCTCTTCGAGTTCAAGCCTGTTCAACACACTTTCACAACTCTCTTTGAGTGATATTGAATGCCTCACATTCGTAATATAGTAATTTTACTCACTCTACACTGTTTCTGGCCATATTTTACAACCACCAGTTCTGATAGACGAAATACAAATATTGTGGTAGCTTACTATTATTCGGAATAACAACAAATGCCTGACTTGGCCGTCCTATAGTCTTATGACTATTTAGGAAAATAACTTGAGTCAAGTCGAGTAACCAAATATTTTTGACTCGAGTTATTACAACCCTATACCTGACACCTTCATCGTGTCGCCCCGCGATCAGTATTATATCTGTAAACAGTCGCTATTTCCGACGACAAACAAACGGGGAAAAGGTATTGGTTTCAGGCTTGGCGTCTGTCGTGTTCCTGTCGACAGGTAGCAGGCATGAAGAAGTACTGGGAGCTGGTTTACAAGCTGCTGCCAATTACAAGCTGGTATGCTACATGTTGTTGTTGTTTGGCGCGGTACGCAAGCCGGGAATACATTGTCCTGCCGAAGTATATGTGTCTATAGTTTCTTAACCAACGATTGTGGCAGTTCCTCATAATTTTTCTAAACAAACACCCATCCGAGTTCAATTTAAGTATGATCGTATCTTCTGTTATCTTTTGTTAACCAGAGTGATAAAGTTTACCAGACTGGTATTCCGTGTGTCGCGGATAAGTCATTCGCTTATTTCAGCGCATCTAATATCCCGGGGACGACTGAAAGTAGACATAAACAATCGCCTTTCACTGCAACATAAAACTTCTCTTGTATCGGTAACGCGCGAAATTCTGTGAAAGCTTTATTGCACGAGATGATGCTCGTGCTAAACGTGTTTGTGATCCCAATATTGGTTATCCAGAATTCAAATTGATTTTTTGTGAACAACACGCCATATAATTGGCAACGCATACAGGGCAGTCCAGAGCAGTGAACTGGTATCTGTAATCGTGGTGATATGCCTCCTTACATATGGATATTATGAATGAATATATTTTACAAGTGCGTCTGTTCCCTACCAGAAACCCCGGAATTCACCACCGGTTGCATGGGAACCGCGGGTGTAGAGTATTGGTACATTCAAACATATTCACACTGACTATGATGATGACAATTTTCTTTGTATATCGAACATGTCGCCTAATCTGCGTAGCTCTGTATTATCACAAGCGCAGGTTTTTCACTCACTGCGTTTTTACGTATATGTGTGATTGTTTCGATACTCTCATGTGAACATATTACATAACTTGCTCTTGCTGGAAGTGACAGCAGGATCTGCATTATGATATATGCGTTCATCGAACGCTGCAAAGCGACTTCTGACAATGCCCCGCTCCCAAAAAGTACAATTTTATACTTAATGTACTCCTATAGTTAATAGTAGGCTACCCGAAATTTGACGGGATTCAATTCGGGAAATAATAATGAAGAGACAGCGTGCCCATGATTTGCGTGGAATCAGCTACCAAATCCAATAAATACCATTAACGTCGCCAAGATTATTTCTTCCTCGTTTTGTATAACAGAAATTCACAATATTTACCATGAACGCCGCCCATTTGATGAAGCCATCCTCCTGCGAAGATCGGAATCGCGAAAATCGAACGACTTGTACGACATTCGGAGTATCCACTTTTGAAATACATTATTCATGAACTGAGACGAACATGCAATATTTCCGGATGGAAAATGCGTCTACATTCTATCTTCCACGAATGAATAATTAACGAGTATTCCCGAGCGTAGAAAGTGGATAAATACGCTGTCATTTTTTTTCTTTTGGGAATTGCATATTCCGAATTCGGAAATAAATTTTTAAATTTGATCTCCGTTCTCAAATCTAATCAAGTTTAATCGTTTTGATACGTATATTTTACACGGTCGACTTCCGGAATTAGCCAACGCTTTCGATCCTAATCGCTATACGTGCGAATCGGTGACCGTTGATTTGTTCAAGTCCGTCCCTTTGGAGTTAAATTAGGGTTATAATGCCTGAATCGCGTTCAGAAATAAGCTACAGAGCTGGGGTCGGCACCCGTGTCTTAAAGGGCGCGAGGGGATCTTTCATGCTGATTCGTGAAGGTTCCGTTGAGCTTTCAATAAATTTATTTACTGCGATTCTATATACTTGATTCATTTGAATTCAACTGGTATTTTTAGGGGATTTAGGTGACATTTTACGGTCCATAGAAATACGCTCCATCTTTACTTGCTTAAATGATGTTCCTTATTTATGAGAGTATATATATAGCAAGGTGATTATATTCGGCACAAATCCGATAACCGGGGTGTGTCTTCTAAATATCGTGAACTTTGTTTTCAAAGATAGCTCTATTTTGAAACAGCAGTATATCTGTTTTATTCGTGGCACTTTGCGTTTCACCCAATCCAGATGGTATTCATAAAGGCAATCAAAGTGGATAGAGCAACGACAACCTGTGTCCTTATTTTTACCGTAAATTTATCATAGATTCTAAACTATATCAACGGTTGCGTTTCATCCATGTCGAAACGTTCATCGGTCGGTACTGCATTAACATAGCATATGATGTGACATAGGGTTACCATCCGAAAAAGAGGCCACTTTTTCCGACGTGCAATAATAGACATAAAGCAGGGAATTTATACAGGTAATTGTGATTCTAGGCGAGTTGCCCTTTTTAGTCAACTTTCGCGGCAGTTCCAGAAAGACCAGGTTTTGTGTCGGGTTGTCTTGGCTGTCTAATCTTCTAAAACTAAGCAAAAAATAGAACGCCATGCGAAGAAAGAAGACTTTCACTTTTATTGAAAAAGGACAAATGCTAATAGAGGACAGGTAGTATCCCTAGTGTACAGGTAGTATCCCTAGTGTACATGTATCAATGCATCAATATACAATGCTTATCTGGTGGATACAAGAATATCATGACTACCATTGAAGAATAAATGTCTTTTCGATACATAACTCGCATATGCTGAAGATCCAAGTCGTTCTTGCAACACTTGTGTGTACGTTTTGCAAATTTTCCCTATTAAATTCAGCTGAGTAATACTATAAATATACCAACAGAGGTCAAAAACACCGAATGCACGGTTACGATAGGCATAGGCATCTAAATCAGTGCGAATTCCCCGCTGCGTCCGCTTTAGCACGCGTTTCGCGTGCTTGCGGTTTGTTTGTTGAAAGGTTTCACGAGATTGGATTAAATATAAGACGTTGTAAATACCTACGATTGATCGTTTCGAAGAAGCATCGCCTCTGACAATTGAAAAACATTTTCTTTTGTCTAACCGGTAGACCGGTAGACCGCCGGCCAAATGTGAATCGCGAGAAGGTTTTGAGTGGCCCGCCCGGGTAAGTTATTGCGAACTTACAAGGCCAACAAAAGTTTGATTAGCCTGACGGCGAAATTTGGGGTGTTGATGACTACAATATCAGTTCCGATGCATTTGCGTAGCCAGGGGCCAGCCACATTTTTCGTAGATCTTTGTATATGACCACGGAGTAGAACATTTCGTGACAGATTGATGTGACTTGATATTTTTCTTAGCACTTCGCGCTATTTATTGTCACTCAAATTTCTAATTTTAGTATGGTGACCCCTTCAGAAATTAAAAATACCTACTCATTCACAGAATTGAGTCGAACTATACTCGCAATTATGAGAGAGCGTTCCGTCCAAGAAAGATCGTCGGTGATGAAACCTTTTCCCGAACTGATAAACGCATGTTCACAGAAATCTTCGATATTGATATGCCCAAGCGCCGAATAATTCTGTCCTTGCCAAATGAGCCCAGCAGTATGCAGAGGCGGCCAGCAATGTATGCAAGTACCATCACTGCACACTGAGTTTTCATGACATAACTGTTATCGATTTTGAAGCGTCATAAAATAAGTCTTGTTTTTACCGTTACCTAACCCGGTTCGCTCCAATCGCACGACTAAAAAAGATCATCAACATTCAAGGGGGCCGTTCAATGGTTCGCAAATCTCATGTGGTTCGTTGGCTGCAACGGTTGGTTCAGGTGGGTATCGGATCCCGAAATGGTCAGTAACGAAGTACTTCTATAGTTCTTTCGAATATATATTCAAGAGATTGGGCTTTCAGACTACTTCTAAGTATACTTAAAGGTTTTATGGGCTTTGAACTTTGTAAGGTAGAAAATAGTTTGGGAAAAAACGTCTTCGTAATTTTTATGAGTGAAGTTGTCATGACAACTGAGCGAAAAAGACCCTGTATCGCGACGGGGATTATTTTCGAAAATTTCACTCTTCTGTAGTGTCATTGGTCAATTTTCGTTAGTCTCCAAGATGCACCCTGTACTTTCGAAAGTGGTCACCGCCGATTACCTCTTAAAAGTATGAGACCCACCGACTAAATCTAATTTTCTCTAAAACTGTATACTTTAATACTTTTCATATCTTAAATATCTACTTCTAGTTGAAATAGTTTTGTCACATCCAGAAAATTGCTATACTTTTACTTGCAATTGAGCATAAATTCACGTCCCTTAATTATACTTCCAGTAGATACGCGGGCTGCTTTAGCCACGGGACATTTTATTTATTTATGATGTCAACTATGCCGTTACATATCATGAAAAAGACCATTACATGTTAAAAAGGGTAAATTGAAAGCAACGCAATAGAGGCAAATGTTTCGGAAACGCAAACGGAATAATTTAATTCCCAAGGATTTTTGAACAGACTCGTAGAGGTACAGAACTTCAATACAAAATTGAAGAATATATTCATGTTGAAATAGACCCGAGTATATTCGACTGACACTCGACAAAGGTTATTCTCAGTCACTATTAGTAGAGATTTAAAAAGAACTTTGTATATCATATGAATGTGTTATTCAATTAAAAAGGGATTTTTTTATTTTCACTACTTCATAAATGACTGTCAAATATAATAACCTGTTACCCAATGCGAAACACTGCTAGTCATACGCGTGTTCCGATTCCCAGCGGCGACTCATACAAGGTATACAAGTTTCAATGGTTTAATTGACGTATAACTAGAAAAATTCCAGCGCACTGATTGCTTCGCCTCACTATCATCCACTTGGGCGAGACTTAGTATTTCTAATTAGTCAGTCGACAACAGCACCAAATCACAAGGGCCGCCATGGTAACCAGTAATCATGGCATCTCGCAACCGCGCGTACTAGAGGTCGGAATTTCTCTCTCAACTGATACACTGCCATTACGTAATAACGTCCTTTAGAACTCTGTTTCCTCAGGATAATCATAGAGTGTGGTGTAGCATTTGGCTTGCAAGATGGATAGTCGTGATTGTAAACCTACTTGTTACATGATAATGAGAATTTTCGATTGCATTGTTCGCGATACTGGCGGTGTTCGTGAATTAGTATTTACTCTGCGCGGAAAAATAACGTCCGCGTCGCCTTGTGGACCGCTAATTTCCAGTTGTGGTAGACAGTTCTGCTAAAATCCACATACAGATTGTGCTTAAATGCCTAATGTCGGGGGTATATAATAAACAAATTAACATAGCGCGGTTTGAAATTACTAATCACATCTTCGGAACAGTTGTGTGCGTTATAGACTAACTTACGGGATTAAAAATGCATCCAGCGCCTGAGGTAGTTTTCTATTACGCATTGACCGGATTAGTTTTTGCCTGAGTCGCCTAACCACAAGTACTGCGAAAGTATTACGGTAAGGATTAGCAATGGAATTACAGTTAAGTAGCTTTAAACACGGTAGCACCGACGGAAAATAATGTAACACAATGCTTTCATGTTTACCGATTGTTGGATTATAGCTGAAGCCTGTTTCGAAAGACAGGGTGTTTTAATGATTTTCGGCGAAAATTGTTTGGGTGCATAAATCCATGTTCATCGACGGTCATCGTGCAGCTACTAGGGATGGTGTGAACGTGAGGTTCACGTTCGCGTTCTGTGTGTGAACCTCGGAAATTTAGAGGTTCGTGTTCACAACAGAACCTTGGTAGGTTCTGCACTGTGAACCTTTTGATAAATTGTAATTTTCACTCCATTATAAGATCTTTGGCTCAAATTTATTGCATTTCAACTGCGGGACACTCCATGCATGGTGCTGGCAGCATAAAAAANCAACGCTTAACGAGCATGCACNATGCACCTNNACAACCTTAAAAGTTTTAGTTGCTTTGTTGCAAAAATTTTCTCGGAATAACCAGCTTTCCGTTTGTGAATATTTAGTGACTATCTGCTGTGAGCTTGACCCGCAATCACACAACATCACGAGCGATATACGTATGTCAGCGAATAATGCTTATTCAACCAATCAATGACATTGATATCGTCTTCTGATGTAAAAAATCGAACGGGCGTACGGGGTCAATCTTGACTTCATATCTTTACTGTATCATTAAAACCAAATCCGTGCGATTAAGGTGCT
>ATSW01004310.1:0-14786 GCA_000444245.1 Botryllus schlosseri
ATATTTGAATGCAAACCGAGGATGTTAGTAAACTGTTTCATGATATCATCATCTCATCACTTATCTCAGTATGGAACATAGTTAGCGTTAACACAGACACGCCGACTTTTGCGTGAAATCCGCAATGCGTTAGGTAGGCTAAGTGTCAGATCAGCGCACATCTTTAACATACTCGACCTTGATAACGAAATTGCTGCCCTAATCATTGAGTGCCAACCTTGAGACTTGGCACAGCGTTCGATACTAAAATCAAGACATATTATGCAAAAGCTCATGACGGATCTAGGTAAGGAGCATCGTTAAAATCAATGGAGACCAATACCGGCTTTGCGTAAAATATGTTTGCGATAAATGACGAGTCAGCTCTCACTCGACTTAGGAAACGAAATTACCACTAACACAGTACAGTGACAAACTTGAAACTTAATTGGTACCGCGTTGAATACTAACATTAAGACTTACCGTACCAAATGTCATGACCGATCTCGGTATGGAACATCGTCAAAATCAATGGATACCAATACCGGCTTTTGAGTAAAATCTGTTTGCGATACATGACGAATCAGCACACACTCAACTTCGGAAACGGAATTACTACCCTAAACTTTAAGTAGAAACCCTGAAACTTTGGACAGTGTTAAATACCACCATCACGACATGACATACCAAGTTTCAAGAATTATCATGGTGTGAAACACCATCAAAATCGACCTATACCAGCAAAGGTCGACTAAACGCATATGACGGTAACCGAGTTCAGATGTAGATACGATTGTTACATCACACCTTAAGGGCGAGCAGGCTATGTTGCCCCGGTTGCTCGGTCATTTTATGAATAGGAGAGAGTAAATCACTGTTTCTTTATTGTGCGCAGCTTTGAGAGAATAGACAGTGAAAGCTTGTTATGAGCGCTACCGGGGCATGCCCCGGCTAGGCATTTGCAAAGCGAAAACACGGAAGACAATTCGATTTTCGCAGAGACTTCGCTATATATATGGGCATTTACAAGCGAAAGGACAAGAAGAATACGATTTTTGCTGTGATTTCGGTATATATAGATTGCTGTGCGTCTATAAATGGTAAAGAACTGTTATTGAACAGAATTTTAGGTGGGGCAATGCCCCAGTTGCCCTATAGGACGAGCCGCCACTGTAATCTACTGTACACGATACCGAGCGACGACTCGGGGCCACATTATAGCTCAGTACTTGAGCACATATTGACGTTTGAAACGTCGCCAAATGTATCAACTGGGGCAATCAAATGATATAATAATCCCATAAAATCAGTATCTTGCGTCGCTTTGCCAACAATTTCGACCTGATCGGACAATGTGTTCGGCGTCTGAGTATTGTCACATGGATATTGAGCAGAGTGTAAAACGGGTTTCTATACTTGCTACCGATTAACAAGTTATATAGCAGTATAGCCAACACCCCAGTCGCACGAATTTGGTTTTTATGATACAGTATACATAATTAGTCAAGATTGACCCCGTACGCCTGCTAGATTTTTACATCAGAAGACGATATCAATCTCATTGATTGGTTGAATAAGGATCATTTGCTGACAAAATACAGTGTATTTCGCTCTTGATGTCATGTGATTACGGGTCAAGCTCACAGCACAGAGACACTAAATATGCACAAATGGAAGGCTGGATATTTCGAGCAAACTTTTGTAACAATACAAGTAAATTTTTGAGATTGTCAAGGGCATGCTCGTTTAGTGTTGAATGTTTATGCTGCCAGCCCCATGCATAGAGTGGCCCGCAGTTGAAAGTCAATAAACTTGAACCAAAGATGTTATAATGAAGTGAAAATTGCAATATATGAAAAAGGTTCACAGTGCAGAACCTACCAAGGTTCTGTTGTGAACGCGAACCTCAAATTTTCAGAGGTTCACACACAGAACACGAACGTCGAACGTGAACCTCACATTCACACCATCCCTAAAAGTTATCTTTAGCATCGGTAAATGAGGCCAGGACCTGTCCGTCAACTGCCTAAATAAACACGTGCCAAGACTCTGATAGGGACAAAATGAGCATGTTTCGCAAACAGGGAATTCGATATCACCCAGGCAGGATTGAAAACATGAGTTGAACTTGACTTCAATACTGTGACTTGGACTCGACTCGAGTCATAACACCATGACTCGGACTTGACCCTTTAAACGGTGACTTGGACTCGGACTCGAGTCTGTGATGAATTGAAAATGACTCGACTCGAGTCAAAACTACAAAAGTATGATTGACTCGTGACTCGGAACCATGTGACTTGGTTACAACCCTGGTAATTTGTCTCCAACGTAAAATACCATAGGGTTCTAACATGGCATTGAGTAGCTCGCACTGCGGATGTAACGGCGTTTTGGGCTACTCTTCTGCCATCCCTTATTTACGCTCGAAAATCCTTACTGGAGTGAATGACGATCATGTGCTGTAATGAATTCGCATTCATAGTTGCTCCCACACAATAACACTGTCCAATTTCGCGGCCCGATTAAAAAACAATCACGAAAAAACGAGTATTTGCTCATCCTATTCATAGCAACGATGAGATGGAATTTCTTGGCGTGTGCTTGTCATATTGACATGTGCAACGAAATCACGTTTTTATCCTCTGTCCCATTTCGCGTAATACATATTTATAATTGCGGGTATGCCGAATACCCACAATATTCACTGGCATACCGAGGTTCGACGCTCATGTATGAAAATTGAACATATGACTGCTCGCTGCTGTTAAATCCCCAGGAACATCGTTAGTCCGAAAAGGTAGCGCCAAAGATTCTTAATTTCGCGAAGGCTTGCTGTTGAATTATGTGAAATCAGCAGATATGGTTGTCGCATATATAATATCATCTTATGAAATACGTCGGAGCTACTCCTCAAATAACTGGCTCTAGCTCCAGCTGAATTTTATGTGGAGCTCCCGTGAAAATACACGACTCCGGCCCCAAAGCCCTGGTTCATAACACACTCATTATCATCATTAGTCAAAATCAGGATGTCGATTCTTTTATCAGAGATGACCACTGACCAAATCTCATGAAGTTGCAATGCGCGTTGTAGACGGACATGGCCTAACGTCGCTCCGAGAAAAGCTACAAATGTTTTTGAATTACTATGATGCTCATGTCAAAGAGATGTAGTTGCGTGATGTTCATCCGACCAAAGCGCAGGAAATTATTTCCAAGTTCAAAAAATTGATATATATAATCATGTACCTGCTGCCTTAGCAGAGTCTACGTTTTTAAAAGTCTATCATTGGTAGTTCACGGAGTGGAAGTTACGATAAGCGAAATACAAGTTATAACGCGACAGCTGTCGAATATAACTCGTTTTTATGATATTCAAACTGGATTAATTGTCAGCATTAACACTTTTCTCCTTCACATGTGCGTTGTACATTATGTACAACTTTGTTGTCTTCGAGATGTCGAGCGGGTGGGTAAGTCACATAAATCGCAATTTGAGATGTGAAAAAATTTCTGAGATATAAAATCAATTTGACAAATCGAAAGTAGGATAATTGTCATCTTTCTGGCGAAGCTGTCAAAGTATGGATTGCCCTGATCGCAATCACCTGGTCATGGAGACATGAGCGAGCATGCGACTTATCGGCATGTGGATTCAATTACGGCTTGGATTTATGCTGGAGTTAGGATATATATCAGGGCTATGTCGCGAGTAAGGGCAAGTTGTTGGATTAAGTGGAAGCGGAGTTATTACCATTGAAAAATTTGGATTATCAATAAAATTTACGGTGACCAATTCTCTAATCAATTATTATAGGTGTGCCCACCGTAAATACTATTTTTTTCAAATCAAAATGTTTGAAGACCACTAGTGCACTAATGAAATAATCGCCCTGTCTGCTCTCTACCTTGTGATGTTTCGAATCTACCACATCTTGGTGCATATGAGACCAGTTTCTTGTGCCAGCACCCACTGCTTCAAGGAATTAGGGTAACACGTAACACCTTCGAAGATTAAACACGAGATAGATAAATTGTGAACTACTCTTGCTAATGCGTAGGGTCATTCCTGCATGGCTATTGCTAATAAAGCCGATTACACTCAACTCAAAACGAACGTGATATTTCAGCTAAGCGGACCCGTACAGGACAACAATACCAGACGTCTCAATTTCCTGAAAATGATTTACCCTAAAACGCATCGTAAAATGACAATTCATGTATTTCGCGATAGCCAGTCAAGTGAAGCCAAGTGACACATTCGGATACAATAAATCCCACCGGTGAATCAGTAATTCCACAATTAATCATTCATTGTAAGTAACTACCCTTTTATGCCAATCTTCGTAACCCTAACCGCTGCATCAAGACTTGATTATGGATGTATCCAGGACAGTTGGGGCTTTCCCACCTCAACCAACAAATGATTGCCAGCGAACATGCGAAGTGGAGAAGCGAAAAGTTGCCCACACTGCCTTCAATTGAATCAACCTGTTTAACAGGGGCTTGCAAACAGAAGTTTGAGATTATATAGAACATATGCCACACAAAAATGACACCGTCACTACGGAACTACTTACGGGTTGCTTGTCCATTTGAGAACTCAGTATGGAAACATGTGTCAGGGGAGATGGAATTTCCCTCACTGCCGTCACTGACCACGAATGTCCCACTAATTGATTGACATGCCACAAAACCCAATCTGTTCCGCCAAGTGACCACTGATCGGTCCTTCGCTTGGATAACATTGATCTCTGTTCTGCCTCAATTATCCCTTGCGTCCCACAAAGATCTGGTTGTGGTTGGGAACCATGGACAAACATCCAACAGGCCAGAAAAGTCGAATGCCCACATCACACACTGTATTGGTCACCAACCCAAGTCAAGCGGCCGATTTGGAAAGGGGCAGGCTGATGGTGGATGTAGCCTTAAATATTCAAAAGAAGCACATATTAGTATACATGTAACATTCGATAAAAATATGATCAGGACAACTTCACCGGAGAAAAAGGCGGCTAAGACAAATTACAGCTAGTCAAACATTCACCAATGACATACATAAACAGCAGTTACCCATACTGAAAAGCAGTGTTTACAAAATAACCTCTAATAAACTAGGCATCAACAAGTATAACGATATCCATCACTCATTTCACAATCTATCTGTGATTACCAGAGCATTCACGAATTCATAATCAATAATTCTCAACAAAACAATGGCGCATATCACCAGTTTACCAGCACGAGTCATAGTAGGATGCCAGCGGATTATTTTGATCGGACCAAATCGTCGTGAATGTAAAATTATGAAAAGAATCAGTACTGTACAATGTACGAGATGCCTTTGCTTCTGAAAGGAAATTTCGATGTTTACAGGATCTATTCAAACGGTGTCCCCCCTTCAAAATCAAAATCAGAGATTCTCACTTTCAACGAAGGCGCTTCAACTCTGGCTTCTGGATCGAGACCTGGAGCGGGACTTGGACCGAGAACGGCTACGACTTCTGGACTCCTTGCGATCGCTACGCGGAGACGCGGACCTGCTCTTGCTTCTGGATTTTCTCTCATTATCGCCATTCTCTTCATTATCCGGGACATCGTCTGCTTTTTCACGATCGTTGTGGTCTTCGTCTGATTTCGATTTCCGGTCTTCAGATCTTGACCTTGAGCGATCCTTTTTCTTGGCTGGCGAGCCTGAATCACTGCGAGACCTAGAACGTCCATTTCGATCGTCACGGCTTCGTGACCTTTTGCGCCCCCTGCTGCCACTTCTAGAGCGACTGCGACTTCTGGACTTGCTGCGAGACTTGCGATCTCGGCCGCGACTACGGCTTCTGCTACGGGATCTGGAGTCGTTACGTCTCTTGCGTGAGTTATCTTTGGTTAATTTGATCCTTCTCCCGTTAATCTCAGTTCCGTCAAGCTTTTCAATTGCATGTTCCATCTCGCTTTTCGAAACAAATTCAACAACACCCTCGTTTTTACGATACCGATGAGCATCAGCAAAAGTCACCTCTCCCGCTTGTCTCATGTAGTCTTTCAAATCCTGCCAACTAACTCTTGAAGAAAGATTCTCCACGATTACACGGTACTCTGTATGTGACGGAGGGCCATATCCACCTCCACCACCACCACCTCTTCTCCCACCACCGTGTCCATATCCACCTCGGTCGCCACCGTATCCTCCGTAATCGCGGTGCCTTGGTGGTGGAGGAGGTGGGTAATAGCCACCTACAAACGCTCCACCGGCACCTCGCGGGGTTCCTCTAGCGATCTCAATCACTATCCTCTCCCCGCAAAGCTCCTTTCCGCTTAGATCGTGTACGGCGTCGTCGGCATCTCTGTGATCATCAAACTCGACAAAACCGTACCCGTTCTTGAGCATTATTTCGCGGATCCTTCCATAACCCCGAAAAAAGCGTTCTATATCGCTTTCCCGAGCCCTATGGCTAAGTCTTCCCATGTAAATACGATTCGAAGACATAACACGACAGCTAAAAGACTTCCTCTTATTTTATCACAAGACAGCGAATCGCGGACTGAATGACGGGCGAGATCGAATCACAGCAGCCACGAGACAAGGGTAGTCTCAAATCAGGCTTTTTTTCGATAAGGTGACGCGGGAAGCGGTGATAGGAATATGAAATAAAACTCCTCGCCCGGAGCAATCGTATACAGTTTAGTGTCATCGCATGAGAAAACAGAAGTATGATATTTCATGTATAACCTAACAGTGATATGTTACAGTGTTTCATATGTTCTTCAGATGTGATTACGTTGTATCGCATTTTCTCCATGGCAATCGCGCAATTACTCTGGATCTGAGATATTTCATCGTAGTTCAGTCTGTTTTTCCAAGACGTAATGGACTGCTGGACTAATTTTACGGTGCTGTACGGGTCTTTAGATTCCTGGAAATTTAGTGAAGCTATTATACCGTCAGTTTCCTCATCCCGGGCTTACGAACCTTTTTATGCATCTTTCCATCGAATAGAAACGAATTTGTGATCCACAACTTCACCGATCCTGGTAAGTCTCGGCCAATGAATCTAAAAATTCAGTGATATATAATTAAAAGAAATTGCAGAACAGTTCGCAGAGAGCCATCGGGGCGATCGATTTATGTATTACTATCATGCTGGATTATACTAATATCCATCGTCGCTGGATTATTCCCCATCTACCAGCGAACAGAGCATACATAATTATGTTTTACGTGACCTTACTTGTACATACTGTAAGCGTGCAACAATGGGTTCAAAGCGATGTCTTCGTATCTGACTCGCAAATACCTTGATTTTACATCTGTATTTAAAAATCAAAATGAGGAAAATGACTGCGAGAGGCAGATAATGATTTGAACTTACCGCTTTTCACTTTCTTGTCCATAAAGTCGATACTATCTGCAATTTCTTCGCAGAGTTTTGTCGATGCTGAGTAAACATCTTTACCCGTTAATTCATCTGAGTCCAGGTCAATCCTTGAACCCAATATTCCTCTGGGATCTCGTATCAAATGAATTAGGTAAACGTTCGGATATGAGAGGAGTGGGACAACATCACGAATACTGCACATTCTAATAACTTTGTATGCAACAAATGGGGCAGAATTGCAAAGCGATGAAACTATATCAGATCGGAGTGGATACCCACAAGTCGGATCAGCAGCAACAAATCGCGTCAATTTATGAAAATTTGACGCTTTACTCCCTCTTCTACATGCTGCTGCATACCGGAAGAGGAGATATTTGTTTCTATTGCTGAAGCAAAGATTGTTCTGCAGACATTTCGCGTTTGCGTCAGTGTGGTTAGATTGAAGAAGAGCATTCTTGTAAATTTGTGGCAGCGATGAAAAATTACACTGGACAAGTTGATGAAGGAAATCAAATCTTTCACTAAGGAGTAGATGACAATTCCGGGAGAATGGAGAAAGTGGTTCGAACAGATAGAAACAATCCTTGTTTTGGTTGAAAAATTCCCCGATCAGGGTGGAGCCAGATCGCTTAGTCGCATAAATAATAACTACTTTATGCGAGGTCTTGTCAAATGAAACCACCGGGACTGTCGGCTTTTCTTTATAGCTCGCAGCAAATGGCTCTTGAATTTCACTTGAGTAAAATCTCCATAATGATGTGTTCACAGTCTCTTTGAAGAACGGTTGTGACTTTCTCGCTCGACTATCATAATATACGCCTCGTATAAAATATAGAGAAAGGCATGCACCCAGTAAGAAAGTAATCCCTTTGTTCTGACGCCCTATTTTATGGCGAATATTATTATAAATTCTGCGCAGCTTCAGCAACATAGTCCACCGATTTCTTACAGCCATGCGCAATAAGCAGTAGGCTATTTTACGCCTTCTGCATTAGACCTATTTATATACCCTGCGGGTTTTTTGAGCCGCGAAAACAATGGAGGTACGAATAGATCCAGTAACGCAAATTCGACGCTGGTTTCTCAGTTACTGTTGTAAAAACCGTGAAACATTTTGAAAGTTACCTCGCGGCACTACGTAGCCTTCGTAGAGTATTAGTCAGTATCGGCTACTTTCACCTCCGACTATACCAGCAAATTAGCGTGATGGCAACAAAAATTAGACAATGACTTCATCACTAGTGTTGAAACACCTTCGCCAGGGGCAATCTCGTCACGGTGTAGCATCATCGTAACTTCCTTCCGATTAAACTTCATGAGGTTGTATCAGGGGGGAATTCGGCAATTACTGTGACGCTTATAGGCTATAGCCTACATGTGCTCACGTTGCGAATTTCATCTAATAATTTTCAAATCAGGCTTTCGCTGGTCACTTAAAATTACCGTCAATGGTCACATTTGGCCTACGGCCTGGACTTTAACAGAGAGAGAGAGAGAGATGATATTATTTTTCGCCTGCACCATCGAGATGCTTTGACGACGGAGTTGCGATACGACCGCTAGTCTGCGCCTCCGTTNTTTTCTTCTCNATGCTATCCGTGATTGCCGAGCGCCTAGCATGACCCGGCCGGGGATCGANCCCACGACGTACCTATCGAGAAGCCGGACGCATCACCATTACACTATCNCGCTGCAACAGTCAATCACATAAAAAATTCTGCCAGTTTCTCACGAGTGAATAGCTTGATGTAGAACTAAGATCGAGCACACGTTGAAGCAAAGCAAAGAAAAACAAACCGACTTCTATCTATGCGTAGTGCGTACTTCAGGNTATCTTTGGAGGTATCAGCCAGACAAGTCAACNATAAGAAAAAGATGGCAAAGAGATCTATTTGTACATAGCATGCTGTGACATCTTAATACTATCTTGTATTGTACCGCTCAAGAAATGTCTTTGCCGACNACGTTACGGCCATCTCGATACTAGTATTAGGGCGCCCATGAGAGCAAAGCGGTATGTAGGCCTATTTACCGGTCTGGAATTGCGAAGACAGCNGATAGCAGACATGGGGTAATCGCGATTAGTAATCGTAATCGATTACGGCGATTACAGCCTTTTCATATAATCGTAATCGATTACATTCGAAAAAAATCCCAAGTAATCGTAATCATAATCGATTACTTCGCATATCTAATCGATTTCTTTGTGTAATTACGATTACTTTTTATTTGTACAAGGACCATGACATAAACTGAACATTTCTGAACAAGGAAGCGATATTATATCAGGCTTTGAAGTGACATTGCTGTCGATAAAATAAATTCAATAAANACGATTTATTCCTTCTATATATGGGCGAATAATTTATCCATTCAGCAATCCGGCCCNCCAAGTACTTAATTTTCCTATATCCGGCCCGCCGACTAGAGAAGTTGCACGCGNCTGCTCCATAAGAATATCATNGCATTTCCGGTACATTGGCATGATGCANATGCAAGTTTGAAGTAAATACTCGCGAAAGTAATTTATAATATAGGCGCACCCATAAAATATCCCAGCTGCAGGCGATCAACTGCAGCGATTATTAGTACAGTATTTGGTTGGGGTTAGTGTGGCGGGAATTTCAAACTAAATCTACCCCACTCCCTGATCTGTAATCCTAATGCGAGAGCGTTTGAAATATGACCAATAAGATATCTTGGTATGTAAATTGTATACATGTGCTGGTTTCAGAAGAAATGTAATCATCAATCACATTGAGNATTAAGTACCAGANTTGGACAACTAGAAAATTTTCGNCTTTTCCAAATTAGATTCCCGTATTCCCTTATTCCCGCATCAACGTCTTATTTTCAAACGCCACTGCTCATTATTACGTCATAAGTATTGGCTTTGCTCATCATTGCGCCGTAAGAAGTAGCCTATCTACACATANTAAACAGATGTNCGATGTACAATGTACACTACAGCACATGTACATNGTACATCNTATTGTGATTGTAAAAACACCCGCCCGCGCTGTATATCAGGNTTTCAATGTAGTACAGACGTCACTCCTCGCAGCAGGATAATAATCACCACTCTGCCTAATTTCACATAGTAACTTATTAATTGATGTTTGGGTAATGGGTATGTTTAATTAAACCCAGCTGGACCGTTGTTGTTTGGCGAGCTTTATGCCTGTGTATCTGCGTACGAACACCGGAAATCGATTTAAAATTGTGTACTACTAAAATGAGACATTACGATTTCCGCAATGAAGCATTAAAAACGAACAGCTGCATTTATATATCATAACCGAGCCTTTCTTTCCCGTAGTGGAAGCTTGCAGTATATCTGTATTAAGTGGAAGGCAGAATTATACGTTCACTTTATCTTTTTCTCATATGGCTCTACTTGAAACGGGCGCCAATCGTTATTTTGCAATTCTTTACTCAATATTTGGACCTGTGCCATAGCCATCCGCTTTTACATCATGTTAGTGTGGGTTGTAGCTAGAATCAGGACCAAAACAGCAGTCCCCCCACTCCAAACGTTGGTTTCGGGCCCCCATAGGGTAGTCAATTTTCATGTTGATGACTGAAATTCGTTAGTAATATTGTAATTACATTATTATCCATTTTCAATCCTCTCCCAGCCCCCGATGTTCAGATTCACCGGTAGAGCTGGGAGCTCGTAATTCATATTTATAACATCTGATATGCTGTTATAATTACCATTGTATGTTATTAATTCATGACGTCTGTTATATAATCAAAAGATATTGTAGTCGCCCAAACGTAGCAGACTAAAAATTTCGTGGGACGCACACACAAATTGCCATGCATTCATTTCTATGAGGGTGCCCGGGTTGCATCTGTATTTTGGGGTTCAGATTGGNAGGACATGACTATTCATCACGTCCATCCATTGACAATTAACACATACCCAAAGTTTCGGCATAAGACTTTTCTACCGAATTCCAGGCCACCTTGCTGATAAATCCTGCCCCTGAAATCGATGTAGTCTACCGAGAAAATCACGATTTATAAACAATGTATTCGAAATATTTATCAACAAGAAAAATCCGCAACGTTATCAGGAAAATAAAGAAGTCCAAGTCTGGAAGGATATCAATTCCAGTACATTATTCAAGAAAGTCCTCAAGCCGTCGATGATTGGATTGCCGCTCAGAGATATGTCCGGATTTTCCACATCCAATTCCGCAATCTTATCTCGAAGGATTGCAAACATGCCCTGAAAGCAAAATGTTGAATCGCTGATTAGAGACGCCGGCATCTCTATCTTCGCTGGAAAATATTGTCTATAAACAGAATCAACTACATTCATATAGTTAAATAGAAATGCAATATCCACTTAGGAAGACAATTTCATAAACTTCAGCAGATATGAACATAGAATTAGGTTACCTATCAAAACATAAGCTCAATATATTTGAGGACCAATTATTTGGAACAAAATACTTCCGGATATCAGAGAGTTGTCGGCCTTCTCTTTCAAAAGCGAATACAAAAATATGATACCAGTAATACCAGTACAAGCTAGCATTGCATTATTATCTCACGCCAAATTGTGGTTCATATTTCCCATGGTTTTGCTGATGTCCCGGATAACAGACTCATTTAGATAGATTGTCGCTCTCATTAGCGCGATAACAAAGTAAAGTAATCACATTAGTACCTCTATTACCAACAAGTGATAGAGACAAAATTGACATTGCCATTGTAGCTACTTAAGGCTATCAGCAATTATAAGATACTCACTATTTCCTTTTTGTCCGTTTCTACGGTGACAAGGAATAGCATAGCGGTCAGCTTCGGATTCACTACACTCTAAANTGTCGGAAAGATACATAAATCGCACACGTTATTTTGCAATTGGATTTTAATATCCTATTCGTCACGTAGTAGAATAGAAAAACATATCATTCCAAACAGAGGTTTAGAGCAATTACATCAGGCCAGATTGTAAAGGGTATAGTTCTCATATAAATTTTGCATCTTAAGAAAAGAATAAGTAGATTGGTGAGTAGTCAGCATCACAATGGTGAGTGAGATTGACGGTGATTGCCACGGTGTCCCGATAACTGAATATATTTTCGAAAAACAACAATTTGGGGTGTCATTAGTTGTTTGTGTCAGTCACGAAGATACATCTTGCATGTCTTNGATACTCCTAAGTCTACTCGCAATCAAGTAGAAATTCCGTGTTTACTTTACTTCAACGCCGACTACTTTTACTTCCTCTGCACCTATGTGATCATAACATATACTATCTTCGTACAAAGATCCAGCTTTCTGATACACAGGAGACAATGACGACCCTATAATAACCCATACCAGGTATTTCTTTGTCTCGCTAGCATTGATGAAGTATCTTCCGTGATCCTTGAATTTCGCCAGAAGCAGCTTCTGCACGGTCAGCGCCCAAGGCACGCCCATCGCCGCCGTGTTGCAAAGCACCGCCCCGCGCTTGTCCAGATTTTCGAGAGGTATTTTCTGACAGTGCTTCAGCAGGTGTTCGAAATCTTCGATGGTCAACAACGACGGCTGGTTCTGCAACTATATGTAGAGCGAAAATGTTGTATGAAAGGTTGAATGAAAAACATTCTGGGCTAAATCGAGTATTCGGATTCAGCATCACTCAATATGATAACATATGGGTATCGATGATATTGCAAGTACAGTCATGCACCTTTATGTGACCAAAAATAATAGAATTTCATCTGTACACCATATTAAAGATAATATGGTAATTTTTCGACCATACCTACTTGAATATACAATTGATAGTATATTCATATTGAAATGAACCCAGATATTTTCGGCTGACACTCGTCAGGGGTAATCGTCAGCAACTAGTAGAGAATTCAAAAGAACATCGTACATCAACAATCGTATCACAAAATATGACGTTCCCAGCATGAAATGTCAAATACGATCAATGTACTATTTGTAGATGACACACGAACTCTTCTTGTTGACACAGCCTTGGTTGGTGTATTTTGATAGAAGTCGCCTCCAAGGCACCCAAATGAAAGTGTGAACGACCCTCTCCGAGTATGCGAAATCTGTCGTCTCGATAATTTTTCGCACAGGCGGGATTATCCAACAAGTGTTTGCCAGTTGCAGAATTTATGGCCTTTGATTGTTCCGCATCAATCTTGAGCGGTGAGTTAAGGGTGAGCTTTTAACCGAGCGTGTTCTAATGAATATAGGGACATGCTGATTTAGGTGGTCCTGCAAGCGCTTTGACGTCCTTCCCACATAGCCACAGTCACAGTGACACTTAAATTCGTAAACTACATCGCTCTGTTGAAGTGCGGGAAGCACGTCTTTACGTGTTGCAGGGAGCAGTTGCGTTGTCGTGGAAATTACGTTGGTCTTCACTGTATCGTAACACTTATTGACCGCTGAAATCAATTGCTTTTCAAAGCGGGTGGAAATAGGGCCTATCCAAGGTAGTTGGAAGTAAACGAACAACCAAAGTTATGGCAAGCACCCTGCCATAAATTCAATTCAATTGCACCAAACACCTACAAAGTTTACTAGAATACGGAACGTTTGTCGGCTTTTTCAATGCTTTCACATTATAAGATAAACGATTCTACTTCAGCTACAATGGTGACCTCAATTACTATGGCTACACTGAATCTAAGTCGGACACTAGTACGAAAGAATGCATTATAATCTCCTGCTGAGATCTAGGATACGCAGGCGTTGGAATCTGATTTGATACTATCACAAGACTCACGACGAAAAATGAAAGTATCTTACTGGTACGTCGGTAAGAATCAGCTGCCACAAATGGTCTCTGTAACACTGAATTTCGCTGGACTGACAAATTCCCTCCAGGTAGTCTGAGAGTCTCTTCTTTTCGCATTTCACAAACGAGGAGTTCTCACTTTCTAGAAAGCAAAATTTATGGTTTAGACGTGATCGGTAGTCGTTTTATTTGATTAAATATAATTTACAATTGAAGAGTATATTCATACCGAAATAAACCCGAATATGTTTGGCTGACACTCGTCAGGGGTGGTCCTGAAAAACTAGTAGAGGATTGGAAAGAACATTGTTTATCAACAATATTATTACCAAATATGACATCACCGGCAGAAATTTTGGGCTAAGAGAACGCTTAAGCTCAATGTACTATTTTATATGGTACACGAACTCCTTCTATCGCCAAAAACTAGGTTTGCTCCAACACGCACGAATGAAAGACTCTCCTCGATGTCGTCTCGATTGTTTTTCGCACAAAATAATCCAACAAATGTTTGCAAATGTCAGAATTCAATGGAAGTTCTAATTGCGAGTTTTGAAGAGCAGTTCCCGTTCTAGTTGCACATATTTAAAATCCAGTAGTTTTGACAAGCCTGCAGACTCACCGTGCGTCGTGTCGCTGTTCTGTTCGTCCTGCGCTTTCAGCAA
>ATSW01004311.1:0-11154 GCA_000444245.1 Botryllus schlosseri
ACACCCCGTTTACAACACGTGTATTGTCTCATCCTGGTAAATATCAGCCATGAAAGATTTGGACTATGACGCTTTACGTAATACAGCCAATTCATAATAAATTACTGTGACGCACATTCGATTGCTATCAAACTGATCGGGAAAATATTGTAGGAAAACTTAGAAATGATATCGTCAATACGAAAACGTACAGTTTCGTAGCATTCCTTAGGCTACTTTACAGTCTGATGTCTTCGGCATCAGCAAATAAGGATTTTCCGCCCCGGGAGAATGGACATAGCAATTTAACATGAGATTGGGTCAAATACCACCGACCTATCACTTGCAGACTATAACGTGGCTGTCACTGCACTGCAATAGAGCCAGTAACAGTCAGTAACTAACTAGTAACCATGATTCGTGAGGTCGTGTTCCAAACCTTGGATGAACAACAGAACGAGAGAGTTTCGTGACGAGAGAAAATTTACCATTTGTCACGTTTGACGTCAGATTATTATAAGGCAGTTCTGCAACGGTACATATATAAGCCGTTTCGTTGTGGCATCACAGTTTACGAAACACCAGCTCAGGCCGACACGGGCAGAAATTCACTGCCTGAAGAGAAAAATCGACTTACTTCGCCGCCGATGTATTATAAAGACTCAAGATATCCTGACCAAGCAAGCACGAAAGCTGGAAGCCGCGAATCGTCAAGAGAATCCAGGAGTTCGTAAATGCTATCGCGCTGCTACGTTGCACAAAAAACTTTACAATTGATATAAATATCGGGGGAAAGCGTAATGTTTCAGGAGCGCGACATATTAACGGACAGTATTCCGTGTAAATATTCAGCGGGCTTGGACTTAATTAACGAACAAGGCGACATGATACGCCTCGAAGACTCTAAAGGATGAGGAGAGGGTATTCACGCCTTCCTGTTCAAATGATTACTTCAGCATAGCCCTGCTGAATCATAAAACTACACGAGAAGACTCCGAAGTCTACATGATGGTCTGCTTCGACTATATTGTCATATAATGCTTGCGTCGGTGATATTCTAATGTGTGTTGTAGTGTTAATATTGCATTGTTAATAAATTTGCTGCCAATTTCTGTATGAAACTGCTTCTTAAATTACTGGAAATCTGTAAGGAAAGCGCATGTTGTCAATCAGGTCACCACGCATTGACGCGATGAAATCACAAGAAAACGCAGATACGATGTAGTCCAGGATATTTCGAGGAATGCTAGTGACAGGAACGTGGGAAAAGCGACTTTGATTTGCGTGATTTCGTTTTCAATCTCACCACGATCTTGGCACCCATGTGACTATTTAGTAATAAAGTCTCGGAATCGAAACAGCAAGCGTACACAGTGATAACTAGGAATGGAATGTATTTATTTATCGAATAAAATGTGAGCACCTGTACGCCGTAAACTGAACTGATGGGAGAAAGCGCCCCTATACGAAAATTGACTAACTATTGTGAACAACGGGACGATTCTTGTGGTCGATATATGACTCGATCTACGGCCTATTCATAACACAGAACATGTTCCATTCGTAAAATAGAGTTTTGCATAGACGAATATATCACGCGCATGACTCCCGCGAAAGCAATATATCTCAGGAAAATTTCCACAACAAGCATAGCTATAATTAGAGTTTGAGAAACATATATCATTTGTAATCAGTCGCGGCTGAATTCTCGCTGATCTAAGCGGCGGCGATCGAAATAAGATAATAATAACTTTCGAGGCTCATTTTCGTTACTTATTCCATACTCTGTTTGTTACGCGGGGAATTTACAAGCGACACCGCATCGGAAGTATTAGGCATTACACGGCGATCACATTTTGCTTAGGGCAAAAGGATGTATCCGGCTAAAGCGAAGCATTGCGAGTCGATGGTGGGGAGAATTGAGTAACCTCTGATCACACGAGACAGGAGTGCTTGCAGTGCTCTGACAGATTGACAACAACGTGTAAAAGAGTTGACCACATCCGTTGCCGGGCTGAAACGGCATTCACGGCAAATATACACTCAGGAGAAAGTCGTCCAGCGACACCTTTATGTCATCGGATGTACACCTGAAGAAAAGTCCCATTATTACTATGCCCAAACAATTCGTTGTGACACCGTTCTCTCTACTCAAATCGAAGTTAGCCATGCGGCATAAGCTCATGAATATCGGTGTATGTCGGCTAGCGCAGGCATTTCTCCCTACTGACTGTGTATTTTAGCAGAAGGAAACAGTCGCTTGGCATATACTCCGTGCAATTCACAAAATCATGCTTGCTTTGGATCAACAAAATCTTTGGTAATGGACTTGTATCAGTATTATACAGCCGGATTGCAGATTCGTTTATTACATCCAGGTACGCTGTCTCCGACAATGAAGATTTTGCGAATGAAAATTGTAGTGTAAACCAGTCGATAACCAGTCCTCCAAGAATTTAAAGCGAATAATTTAACAACTTTAGGGCACGTAAGGTGGACGAATTTGATATTTTATACGTCAAGGTGATATCTGATCCTACCATGCAATTCAGTCGATGTTCTATGGTTATACCGTGACACATGCCCCTGGCAAATGGACCGACACTGCAGGCAGTTTGCAGCTACTCATAAGTCAATGAAATCGCTGACATGCTCCACACTAAATTGAAACGTAATTCATGAGACACACACCATCCACAATTATATATCTGCATCGCTGTTTTTCGCAGCATAACGAATATATGCGTCGTAAATGCCGACGAACACCCCGCATGAATGATTGAGTTTAGACTAATTTTGCGAATATTTCATATCATTGCATCATATGAGTTTCCGTACAATGCTACACCGCCTCATTTCTTAAACCTTGCAGCATAAATAAGTATGCGGGCACGTAACGCCGTAAATATATATCTCGGAAGTTAGAATATTTCGTGGTTTGCTTTTACTACACATGCGCGATTATTGTAACACCTCTAGCACGTCGTATGTGGCTGTGTGTTGTGTAACNGGGACCGAAACCAAATTTATTCAGCCCCTTCCCGCCCAAATAAACAATCATTTTGGGCGCACCATCGGGTAGACGATGCAACCTGTGGAGGGGCTTGCTATATGCATCTGGTTTCTATATGCATCTGGTCGTTCAATTTTTTTGAATGAATTCTTTCAATAATATTGGTTCTGCCATATTACTATATAGTTAGATCGATTGTCCACCCCCATAAAATCATTTGATGAAGAGCCGAAACATATAATCACTTGAAACCCTTTTCAGGTAGAAGGGGTCCGAGATCTATCTACTATATGCATTGGGGCGGATGTCGTTCCACGATTAATAATGCAGCCACATATCTGTCTAATTGTCACAGTCGCACTTTATCATTCACCAAGTCATGGTTGATGCATTACGTCACACTCGTCCCGGTTTATATTTGTCCACAGATTTAGGTGGGGTTATGGACATATGTGAGACGAGAATTGCAACGCTGTTTGATATATCTGAGAATAGACCGGCCATCGCTCTGTATACTGTACATATAGAAGTATACGATCCGTGCAGTATTCCACTTCCATCATGTCGCGCTCGCATCTGCCATCGAAGATTAATTGATATTTCATGACGCATTGCGAAATATCAGACGTTTAAACAACAGAGAATTTAGCTTACCGTTCATTTTCTGCAAGATACGAATTTCGAAATTAGTATAGGTCGAAGACCTCTGAGGAATGTATTTGTGAATTTTGTTCTGAATTGATTAACATTGCGCAATACTGCATGTTCATTCACACACAAGACGTTGAAATACAAGGACTTAATTCCGCTCAACCTGGTAGCCACCGCGTTGGTCAACACCTCATGAAAAGGTCGTATCACTGTCAATCGATGTGCCATATGGTGTCATCGCGGAAGGGTGCTGCATGTCTCGGGATCACGTAGAAGTAGTCCTTCCATTTTTAATGAGAATTTCTACGAGGAGCTTGACAATGGTCACAGATACGAGACAGAAACGTGCATCGGCTACGTGTGGTAACTATATAACCGGAACGGTAAATGTTTTATTGCATAATATTATACTGCTCCCATTTCTTTCTACATGTGTCCTGGTTTTATTATTTCCGAATGAGAATAGGAATTTGTACCGTTGGAGCCAGCGGCTCTAAGCTTGTGGTGAATGCCTAGCTGGGGGTAAATTTCCTATCATTTTGGAGGTAATGAAAGCAGCATATAATCTAACATTCTAAATAAACAACCAAAAATCCGCTGAGAAGAATTTTAGCCCCGCAGGCAGCTACAAATATACGAAACCACCGCAATCTTACGCGAAATATCGGAACTTACTTTATCTCTTCATTCCACATACTCAGATATGTATACTATATACTAGGGATGGTGTGAACCACTGAAAAGTTCTGGTTCGTGTGAACGCGAACCTTTATGAAAGGTTCCGTATGAACGCGAACATGAACCTATCACGTGACATGACGTCCTATTACTAATTCCAACCCTACATTTAAGTAAAGTAATATATTAATGTACAGTGTGCACACCAGGGGTTCTCAAGTTCCCATGTATAACGGGCCGCATTTGAACAGCAAAACAGGCTGCGGGCTGCAGAACATTAATAAAGAGCTTCTTGGAGGTATAGAACTTCAATATTCAATTGCATAGTATATTCATATTGAAATGAACCCGAATATTTTCGCATGACATTCGTCAGGGGTAATTGTCAGCAACATGTAGACTAGTAGAGAATTGGAAAGAACATTGTATATCAACAATCGTATCACAAAATTTGACGTCACCAGCATGAAATTTCGAATGAGAGAGCGTTCAATGTACTATTTTTAGATGGTACACGAACTCTGTGTCAACAAAAGGAGTTCGTGTACCATCTAAAAATAGTCGCTAAGCCAGCAATTCCGACGAGGACTTGCAAGGGAATATAAGCTGTCGCTCTAACGGTCTAGGCTAGACCGGACAATACATTCGTCGTCTAACTATTGCTATATTGATATTGATCAGAGTGTAAAACGGTTTTCTATACTTGTTACCGATATTACCGATATTACCTCATAAACAAGTTATCCAGAGACTCCCAGCCGCGACTCTCAGAGCCGCATGCGGCTCCAAGCTAGCCTTCTTGCGCCTCTGATTGACCTATATGACTCAAAAATATAGTAGACAGTTGTTGCTTGTTTCTATGAATAGTTTTGAATAGTTATGAATAGCGTCAAAAGCATGGATGAATACCCGTCAGACAATAATATATCTTGAGTTTTGCTGGCCATTGACCTTAATAGATCGTATCTGTGAAGGAGTATACATTTCGACACAATTTTAATGACATCAAAGTAACGGTTCATAGTCAAGTATAAATTGCAATATTACCAATATTACTCAGCGTATAATCCCCCTCCAACTTGTGCATTAAGAGCTGGAATGTATGAAGAGCGATCACATAACGACATATATAGTATGCTGTAGTAATGATGTGCATTTTCAGTTTATTTCAATGTATAGCACTCGCCAATCTGCGTCTATCAATGCTGAAATAACTGACATAGAATCTATAGAAGTCTATGTGCGTGCTTTTGAATTAGCTGAATGGCGGGATCCAGAAGTAGGCTTGTTGTCTTAAAATTTTCGTTATTAAAGGGGCACTGCACTCTAAAAATGATGTGGTCTCAAATTGAAGGGCAAAACGAAATAAAAATTTTGGCCGCAGCCGTTTTCTTTAGAACGCCATCGTAATGGAGCTGCAATTTATTGAAATTTCGATAGCAACTTCATGCTCCAGCAGTCACGCAGAGATCGAACTTTATATAGTTGTCAGCCGATGCTATGAAGGAAATATGTCGTACACGTACACGCCCTATGTCCTAAAGAAATAGAATACACTATAGGCCCGATTTTGACATAAATCTCCTGACTGCACATCTTCCGTTGAACGCGGTATCTAATTCTAAACCACATTGGCGTGTACGACATATTTCCTTCATAACATCGGGTAACAACGATATAAAGTTCGATCTCTGCGTGACTGCAGGAGCGTGAAGTTGTATCGAAATTTCAATAAGTTGCAGCTCCATTACGGTGGCGTTCTAAAGAATACGGCTGCGGCCAAAATTTTTATTCATTTTGCCCTTCAATTTTAGACCACATCATTTTTAGAGTGCAGTGCCCCTTCAAGTACTCGAGTATTTTCATGCGGCTCAATACGTAGTCTGAAGTTTGAAATGCGGCTCCGATATCCAAAAAGGATGGGAACCACCGAGTTATACAATAAAAAAACACCCTAATCGCNCGGATTTNGTTTTTATGAAAATATAAACATANCAAATCAANATGGATCGCATACGCCTCATATCAATTTGANTGATTGGTTGAATAAGCACAACTCGCTGACTACCTACATGTATTGTATTTCGTTCTTGATGTGGTGTGATTGCCGGCCAAGCTCACAACAGAGAGTCGCTAACTATTAATTATTAACAAACGGAAAACTGAATATTTCGAGCAAAGTTTTGCAACAAAGCATGTAAAAATTTTGAAATTGGCAAGGTACGTGCTAGCTTGATGTTGAACTTTGTTATGCTGCCAGCGCCATGCAGCGAGTGGTGGAAGTTGAGATGCAAAGAAGTTCAATCAAAGATGTTATAATGACGTGATAAATTGCAATATAAGAAGAAGGTTCACAGTGAACGCGAACCGCAAAATTTCTGAGATTCACACACAGAACGCGAATGTGAACACCTTCCCTGCTACAAACAATGTATATTCGTTCAAAATTAAAACTGCCCTTTGGTACGCATTAATGTGAGCGCGGGCGGCGATGTAGTGATTGTGCTGGTTCATTTTAACGAAACGGGCGTTGGATTAATATACTACCACGATTTATACTATACTGACGAAGGCATGCGGAATAGCGTAAGTGTTCCGCAGGTTATGAAAGGTTCTGAACCCATTGCTCTACGACTAACGTTCGTTACCGTCTATGTACCAGAGTTGGATCAATTACATTAATTCAGTCCAATTACAATTACAATTACAATTACTCTCTTGCATGTTTCAATTACATTACAATTACAATCACTCAATGCTAAAAATATCAAATTACAATTACAAAAANAATTACTGTTAAACATGTAAGTAATTACAATTACAATTACTTTNTTNAACATGTAATTTATTCNGTANATAGGTGNTCTTTGACAACCGTAGCGANGNNATTAGCAACAATCTCAAGCTNTTCATGTTTCATTCNTGATANNTAGAAANNCCCTTTNATANTAAAAAACTCGAACNTATTCGAACTATTCCTAATCATGAGTNNTGAAAACNTNCAANCACAGAAAANTTTTTCAAGCGACTNTTAANAACCAAAGNTTTGAGNGACTNANAGCNNATAGGNTACANAACAGTAAATGAAATGTAATCAAACGAATACTGAGAGCTGAGTAAGGCAAATGAAATGTAATTAGTAAGGCGTCAGCGATAAGGATGATACCGATAAGGTGTGTGAAATTAAAATAAATGCAAAAGGAAAAAAGCTCCTGATAACTGCGAATTCCAAAATTTGGTAAGCATTTACATTTTCACTTGCTCAAAAACTGTTAGATTGCATTTGATGAACATTAGGTTGCGGAAAGTTTCTGGTCCCAGTAAATTGGGCTAAGATAGGAGGTAAGATGGGGATAACAGCTCTACAAATGCGTGATCTAGTTTGATGAAGCCTTGGTTGAAAACTTGAATTTCTTTTTGCAATTGTTGCAGCAAGCCTCAGTACCGGTCTGAGATTTAAAAAAAGACTATGACCGTAGTGTTGGAAATGGTTCAGCACAGGTTTCAGAAGAGTTTATTTGCTGTTCACCCATTTTTGAAGTATTAAGATTTAGTTTAGCCCGGTGGTTCTCAAACTTTTTTAGACACGCCCCCCTTTATGCCAGTGAAATATTTCGTGCCCCCTTATCGTCATATGACACAATGAAACCGGAATGTTAGCAATCCTAACAGATAGTTTGGTGGTATGGAAGGTTATGACTGTTGATGAGAGACTTCTCAAATATGAAATTCGGACTATACTGAGAGCAATATCTATGAAATGGAGGTAAATCGCGCCAAGCCCGGAAAACGTTTTCAGTTTACCGGAACTTCGCGCCGCCCTTAAGATGCTTTCACGCCTCCCAAGGGGGGGGGGGCGGCCCCAGTTTGAGAACCACTTGTTTAGCCTGTATTGTGATTCACTAAGTTTTCTGTTGCTACTGAAGTATGGGAAACATTTTAGCATGGCTGAATAATCTAGTTAACGAGGCACGCATAGAACACCCATGTGAATAGGCTAATTATTTTATGTTGTGATTGTTAGGTTTCAGTAACAATGTAATTGAAATGGTAATTAGGCAAATTTTCTATCAACTTACAATTACAATTACACAAAATAGAAATGCTTCAATTACAATTACATGAAAAAATGTAATTAATTACATTCAGCTCAATTACAAATTACAATTGATCCATCTCTGCTATGTACTGTACATAACTCATTAACCATCGGCCTTACACATAGTGGTTGGTTGGTTGGTTGATTCTATTCAATCGCTTCCAAAGAATTTAATCGCAACTGCAGCAGATCACCGGATTAGATAGTGATTTGATTTTGCGTCATTGCATTGCAGTACGCGGAGTGCCGACCACAACATTATCCGAAAATCAATGAACAGACAGCGCACAATCAGGTATATAATCAGATGCTTCCCGCGTAGTGACGTCAACCATGTTCACGAGCATCAGTGTGGCTGCACGGTATTTCAGTCTCGAATTCACACAGTGCGAGAGATGCGACGAAAGTGCTTTCTCTCGTATAAACTCCATGGTACATGACATGCGAAAGTGAGACTGGAGTCTTTGTTTAAGCACTATGGTACAATTACGATTGTGGTGGCTATTCTCACGCCTGGTCAGTGACTGATTTGACTATGATCATTGATCATTGATCACTAATGTCGGTTTCAATTCGTTTTGTGACAACGACAGCAAGGGAAAATTCGGGGATTCCGTTTTTGTTGTTGAGATTTATGACTGATCTACTATAGCCGACTCACAGTAAATATAGCAGGTCATCATTAGAGCATTCCAATAAGACATGTACCATTATCAACGATAGTGTAGTTTCAAAACTTTTTTCTAAGGGAGGAGTCTTGAAGTGTTAATTTTTCGTATATCCAGAACATGCCCTGCAAAGCTAAACACGCAAAAGGAAATGGCATGTCGTGGTCAACCCACAGCATTGTCACCATGTGCAATTAAATAGATATGATCGAAAAAAATATGAAATTATCTTTCTGTGGCGTAGCACTGGTATTGTTTTTGTTCTGGTCGCTCAGAAGGTACATTTTAACTTTGCAAACTGTGGATCCGCGTATGACGTCACTCGGGTAATCGATTTTACCGATCCCCTACGGTTATCATTACCATATACTTGTGATCATGGGGTCATCAGCAGAGTTGAATAACAATTACAATTACAATTACTCCCTTGCATGTTTCAATTACATTACAATTACGATTACTCAATGCTAAAAATATCAAATTACAATTACAATTATAATTACTGTTAAACATGTAATTGCTCCGGCAGAGAGGTGTTCTTTGACAACCGTAGCGACGTAATTAGCAACAATCTCAAGCTATTCATGTTTCATTCATTATACGTAGAATACCCTTTAATTAAAAAAAATCGAACGAATTCGAGCTATTCCTAATCATGAGTACTGAACACTACAAACACAGAAAAATGTTTCAAGCTACTGTTAACAACCAAAAGTTTGAGCGACCAACAGCGAATAGGCTACAGCACACTCAATAAAATGTAATCAAACGTTTAGGATACTCAGAGCTGAGTGAGGATAAAGAAATGTAATGGGTAAGGCGTCAGCGATAAGGATGATACCGATAAGATGTGTAAAATTAAAATAAATAATACGAATTACAACATTTTGGTTCACATTTACATTTTCACTTGCTCGGAAACTGTTAGATTGCGTTAGATCAGGGGTTCTCAAGCGTTCTTCGCCCGTGGCCCATTTTCCTGTTTGAAAATGTTCTGTGGCCCACCTCTTATCCTAGAGTCATAGTCCCGTCCAGGGCGTGGTCATCGCTGGCGCCCATATGCCTATTTCTCTAAAATCTGCGCATTTTTCTCTTACTGATCATTACAAATGTAGACCTTCAAAGTAATGAAATCGCGGCAAGCGCGACGAAAATTTTCAAGTTGAATATATCTCCTCCAGCAAACAAACGACCAAAGAAATTTGGGCCCCTTTCAGCTTCAATTGGAATTGGGAGTTTAAAGTGCGGCAGTTACGGTCCTGGTATAACCCTTGTGTGCATTAATAAGTCAGCTGTTCCACTCACGTCGCAAAACCCAATAATCTAAGCCCCGCATCCACTGTGTGATTGCCGTTTTACTTCCACAATGTGGCTGGGCCAGCTTCAAACAATTCTTTGGTGAAAGGGATACTGCACAGATGTGGAGAAATAATATTTCAATGTTCATATAGTATGTCCTGTATCTACTGAAGTTGCGATATCAGAACATTCAATCCAGGGTACAATCATTTCATGTGACTCTTACACTATGTATAATGATTTCAAGGCCGGAAATTTTAAACCGACTCCAAACATTAATGCACGTAAGTAGTATAGTAGATCGCTCGTGACCTGCAATGGGTTCTTATGGGTGCACCCGACCGGTGCCGTGAAAACTCGTCCTGAACCGGTGACCCTTTCAGACCCCCCTTCCACCCGACCGGTGCCTTATGAGTATAGGGTGCACCCGACCGGTGTCGTGAAAACTCGTCCTGAACCGGTGACCCTTTCAGATCGCCCTTCCACCCGACCGGTGTCTTATGAGTATAGGGTTCACTCAACCGGTGCCTCGAAACTCGTCTTGAACCGGTGACCCTTTTCGGTATATGCATCACTCAACCGGTGCCTCGAAACTCGTCTTGAACCGGTGACCATTTTCGGTATAGGCATCTCTCGCACATCGCCGTGAAAACTCGTGTTGGCATATCGCGCTTTTAGACCCCCCCTTCCGCTCGCACATCGCCATGTGTTCTTATGGATGCGTCGGCATATCGTACTTTCGGGTATAGGCATCTCTCGCACATCGC
>ATSW01004314.1:0-10428 GCA_000444245.1 Botryllus schlosseri
AAAAGCCATAATTTGATCAATTATAAATATGTTTTAATGATTTGTGTTGATCATGTTTTCCGTTAACGGACGTAACCAATGAATTTGATTCCATGCCATTGTCACGAAAGTTAAAGATACTAAATGATATTTTGTTATCACTATCCCTAATTCCGTCTCATTCATTTTCATGATTGAACGAGTTGCATGATATTTGTAGTGAGTTTGCTCTTGATCATTTGTGATGTTCGTGATTTCATGGACTATTCCGGAAACGGTTTCAACTGCTAATCTGAATTTATGAAACCCTGTCACAGCAGCTATTGGAAATTTCAATGTTTGCACGTATTTAATCACCCAGGTTGGGTATTATAAGCGTCATCTATTCATGAATCAATAAAATCTGATTTTATTTTGAGCCCTGCGTTCCGGTGACTAGTCAACCAGCCACTTTGAGGCTGAACACTTTTTAGGTAAACACTTTTAATTTAAACACTTCGCAACACTTCTAGGCGTTCAATTTTTGGATCACGTTTCGTGTTCAATTTTCCGTGTTGAGCAACACTTCAGAATTTACAGTGTATATGTCGGTAATTGCGGGTTTAGTTCATGTGTGATCTCTGGTAAGACATGCTACTGTTACCCATACTGCAAGCCAAGAATATGTTGAAAGTCATGGTTACTGATTACCAGTCGCATACTTGCCAACTCTACCGGTTTACAATACGAGGAAGCTAATTACAAAGTTGAAGACAGTGGATATTACTAGTCTAAAGTCAGTGTTCATTGTTGTGGCGCACACGGCCTTAATATAGGCGAGACACAACATTGCTGTAGGTATGAAATAAACAAACAAACAAACATAACGGGACCAACGGAAACGCGTTCGTGACAAATACATAAGAGTTCACAATAGTCATTGTAGGTACCGGCGTGGTGGAGAGGGTTCATTTTACCACTGACTCCAACTCCGACTCCAAACGTTTTCAACATACTGACTGCAACTTTAAACACACTGGCTCGGACTCATAATATCCTCTACACCAGTGGTTCTCAACCGCCGGTCCGCCAGATATATTAGAATTTTATAGCTCAATTCCAAAATGCAAGAACTTGCATGCGTTGGCGTAATTAAATTTAGGGTGAATTTTGGTCTTTGAAGGTTTACCGGTCCGCGACGTTTGTTTCGAAGTTTTACCGGTCTGCGAGTTCAAAAAGGCTGAGAACCACTGCGCTACACTAGGGTTGCTATACGTCCAGATTTCCTCGGCTGCGATCCGACTCTGGCCGCATCAGAATAGATATGAATCGGGCTCCGGTCAAAACTGAAAATATCTGATCGGATGTCCACTGTCCAGTCTACCTCCGGTACATGCTCCGCTCTGGTAGAGACCAAGCCCTGCAATATCACGAATAAGTTATGTGTGTCTTATTAGAAAAACGCGTCTGGGGGTTAATGTGATTTGAAAGAGTAAAAAATATTTCAAGTTTATACTTGTTTTGAATAAATGCACTGCATAAATATTGTTATTTTTTTGTACATTTACTCTCATTTTCCCATTACCTAATTCTAACTCATTCCCTTAGCAACAATTTAGAAATGACGAAATTAGAAAGTATTAGAAATTAATAAGTCGTAGTATAATTAAAACTTTTGGCCCGACCCGCCAACGTATTTTCATTCGCTTCTCATTTGGCCCACTGGGAAAAATAATTGCCCACCCCAGCCTTACAATCTTACATGATGACGAAGAAATATAAACCGTACGAATTAACTATAAGCAAAACCTGTGGTATTCCGAATTTCAGTGTGGCATTGGGATCGGAACCTGATTCCCGTCTCCCCATGGCGTTGTGTTGATTATTACTGTATTCTATGTCGCCCCTTTAATCATTGCTCCAAGAATTCCAGAATGAAGCGCAATTCATCACTTGAACGGCCCACAAGATATATCAACAGCGACATTTGTTCAGTGTAGTCTATCGGCCCATTCTTGAATATGAAAGTGATTGATGACAGTGGCATACCGGTCGACATGGGAAATGAGTGTACGCATAGCTGAACTGTTGATGGCGAGAAGTTGCATGTTGATTGATTACTCCACTCAGGTGTGACAAATTGTGGTCTTTAACTCTGGTACGTAAACTGCCCCACATAAATTCCCTATTGTTATGACAACGTGGATAGTTAAATAAACATTCCAATATTAGCAATAAGGTGAAGTTCATATCACATGAGCACAGGTGTCCGTCAACCGGGAAGGACTCTAAAATGGGTAAATAATTAACTCCTGTGGGAAAACTGTAGTTTCAGGATCGATGTATCTCGAATACACCGGTTTAAAATCTTCAGAAGATATTTAGTTTTGTTGTGGTTGACCACGTGAAAATAGCCAAAGTCAGTAATCTGATAGTATTTTTGTCTAAAATTGAACTAGAATTTCTAACTATGGCAAGAACTCGATGTAAATTACATTCACCTATATGCCGCCAGACATTCCGAATCTTGTTCGTTAGTCTTTGCTGTCACTTTTATAGTGCTTTGACATAGATGTTTTATAATGAATATAAGCTATCTGTATAGGAGAGCGAATATATTATTATTATTTTCTTTATTCACAGTAAAACTTGTAAATACACACAAAACCCGGGGAGCAACCTGCCCCCAAAGAAAAATGGCGAGTCTGGAGTAAATTTTTAAAATTTCAGTAGCACAGTCAAATTGTTAATCCTATGCAATACATGAAGAGGTCAGATTACAGAATTGCGGTAGATGAAAAACTGGCAAGGGTTACAGAGCAGAAGTATAGTTGATTGAAAGTAAAGAATCGAAATTACAGAAATTAATATTATTAATATTATTATTGTACACAACAGTGGTGCTTTTAGCCTGTCACGGGCTTTGTGCTCCACGACATGACACTATTTGAACAGATCAATGCATTTCTTCTTGTCTTTAACATTCCACTCTCTCAGGCACTCGCTCGCTCTCGATTCATCCGGTCTTTTGCTGCCGACTTGTAGCTCGGCGGCCCACTGTGATTGCTGGGCTTTTTAAGTTACTGCAACTGCAGTGAAGTCGGCGATGAGGATATAACCTCCGACACATAGAAGAAGTTAGTCCAAACCACTGCCATCTGTGTCGTGACGCTGGCGCTTAACCAACAGCGCCACTCGCTTCCCATAGAGCGAATTTATAGGCCTATATGTATATGGAAAAACTCGTTGATCGATGTTGTGTAGATTACCATATTAGCCACATAACAACATCTCAATACTTTGTATCTGTACTCTCTTACAATCGTTTCGAACTGTGACAATTAATACTTAACGAGAGTAACATTGTATTAATTTGTCGAGCAGACATTGAAAACTTTCCGCCACCTCAGTCTACGGACCTACGGATAGCATGCTTGTATTATTGTATTAATAACTTTAGTCATATGTACTTTAGAGTATCGGATTTCCCAGCATACGTGATGAAATTACGGGGGGCCAAACCAAATACGACATATGACCACTTTAATCGCAGTAAACGCTAGATTCCCAAGACCTCTCCGAATTTTATGAACTTCGCGTCTGTTTGTTTTATAATGAGGCCAAGCTCAGTTGCACTTGAACCCGAGAAATGCAATCACGCCACCTGTTTCCCGATCACGACGGATTTGTGGCTTCCACCAACAGCCCCGTAACAGATTTTGTATTCTACTGACGCAAATCTTTGAAATCCAGATTCTCCAGTCGAACCGCACGAAATCTGCTCGGCAAATTTGATAGGAAAACACTTCAGATTTTCAAGTTTTGACAACTATCAATGTCTTTTACCCTATCGGAAAGGTTTCGATTTTCCACTTTAAACTGGTAGTCAGTTGAAAGAAAGCCGCATTTCCCACCAGATGACGATTGCATCTTCGTACGATGACGTGGATCGGTCCAAAGCAGATATGGATACAGTTACATACTCCGCGAGTGTATGCAGATTGCAGAGCTACATATATGCATTTTTTGTAAGGCTATAAGATTGCTTCGGGTTGACATCATAATGAGGGATCGAATACGTTATCAGTCCCTAAAGTCATTTTGTTGACGGCGCTTTTTGAAAACTCGTCAACACTAGCAGCGCCCTAATGAATCAAAATTTTGAAAATTTCAAGATAGTATACTATATTAAATATGGTATTACACAATCGATTTTAGTTATTTGGTTAGGTGGGCACTGAGCATCTTTTGCATGGCATGAGATACTTGTCCTAATTTTGTCAAAATATCGCGGAGATAAGCTAGATTGATCAGAAACACTTATAGGCCTACCATGGAGTGATATTGTGCATTCTATAAGCAGGTGCAATGAATACATTTTATAGAAGTAAACCTGCAACTCTGGCCGTTTACGTCTCAGCGGTCCATGAGTGAGAGTCACTGATCCTGGGTCATTAAGGGAAAACTTTAATATATTCGAAATATAACGTCTTTATTACCGAGCATCTCCACTGTCGTCGAGACTATATGTGTATAAATCAGTCAGAAGGCCTTTATGCTGGTGTAATTAATCCAATCAAAACAGTTCCTCGTCATTACAAGATTTACGTTGCGCAGGGGCGTGGCAAATCTCCGCAACACAAGGCTTGGAGTTCAATTTCAATCTTCTCTAATTTTATGAAACATCACCGTCACCGACACAATACCAATTGCAGAAATGATATCCACCGACAACAAGAACGGATATCGATGTCACTGTCGTGTGGCTCGCAGACAACGCAGACTCCAATAGAATTAAAGCTGGGAATGTGATCTTCACGAGACATGTAATATCAAGCTCACAAGCAAAGATTGCGTAGCAGTAAATTGATTATATTTCGGTAACGATGCGATTTATATCACAGTAACACTGGTCTAATTGTTTCGCGATCCACTTGGATAGATCGTGCCAAAATATTGATTACGACATGGAGCAGGGAATTATACTCGGAAGGATCGCTCACAAAACAAATTTGATGGAGGCGAGGAGACGCCGAAGCAAACAGAAAGAGTGTGGAATCCAATTACGTTCTATTATACCATCCTGAACAGATTGACATTGCACACCGACACAGTCAATTCGTTACTTTCGGAAGCAAGGGACCCTGCTTTTGTTACTGGCCGTGATGTATCATACGATACAGCATGCGTGTCTTTGGCTCGTAATAGCAGTTCCAGAAAATCGGCAAAAATGCAGTATCTTTTAAAACAATCAGCACAATTGTGTCCTAGAACGAACTCAAAGGCCCGTTTACAACGAACGACTGATATCTTTGACATTGCGATTTTGAATGAAAGCGTATTGATCGGGGTCTGAGATATATACGTTATCGCAGGCTCCGGTAATGGCATTTTGAAAATTTATTCGAATGTGGTAAGGACTAAGGATTTTGCTTTACCAAAGCCTAGCCGTACGGAAATCACGGCATATACCTTGAAAAGTACCGTGACTGCTTGCCAATGGATGATGTGCATTTAATAATGCGTACGAGTTGGAACTTCACAGAAATATTATTCCTATAGATATCTGTCGCCGTCTTTGACATGTTTAAAGACTGTGTTAGTCGCATAGAAATCTGGTCTCACAGCTCCACCCTACTCACATTGATACAGGGTTGTAACCAAGTCACAAGTCAATCTTACTTTGATAGTTTTGACTCGAGTCAAGTCGAGTCAGTTTGTAGCGGTCGCTGCAACGGCTTGTTGCAAGACACGCTGGTATAGTGCTTGATTGGAGTCGACGCTACAGCTACAGTTCCCGTTGTACGCACTAGTCACTGACTAATGACCGCTCTGAGTACACTCTTGCAATCCTGATCACACACGCAGATCCAAGGAGCCTTCTTTAATAGCATAGAACAGCCAAATAGTAGTAATTAGTGGTCAGAAACTTGTAGATTTACCAGGATCAAATCATACTGCAATATATTAACGAATACAGAAAGAACAAAGTTAGATGTATCTAATTGTCTGTATACGACTTCGTGACTTAAGCGCGAGCACGCCCGCTACGGCGCTACACTGGCGATCTCTGATCTCTCAAAGCACGTGCTTCGCAGACTACTTTATCGATATAAGATTTAGGTCGTGGGAAATGAGGTTAATTGCAGGGATGCGCGGGAAGATTATTGGCACCCTGCTGGCACAGCTGTTACACTCCCCCCTTAACGACATTTTTGTGCAACACAAAATGTCTTTACAACTATTTCCGTAAACAATGTGGCTCCACGTCGGGGTATCGGACATTTACAAACATTACATCGAACACAAGAGGAGAAATAGACCCTAACAGGCAACAAAGACAGTCAAATGCCAATAACATGCATCATACAGCGATAATACAAAACAGACAAGGATAATCTGAGACCAAATCACAAATTATACCATCATTAATCACCTACAGTTTCATCCTCGGACACTTCAATACAATTCGAAACAGCGGGATCAGAGCACGGATGCAAGCTAGTTAAATGTAACTTTCCACATTTCGCACAAACTACGCGTTTTGGACAATCTTTACCATGGTGCATTCTAGTACATCTTTCCCCACATCCATAACATAAAAACTTGTCACGCATAAACGCTATTCGTTCAGGATACGGTAAATTCTCAAAATCCGCACAATCTGGGATATGGTGGTCATCTTTTCCACAAAACATGCAATTATATTCGCCTGACATAACATTAGTTCCAAATGAAACACATGGCCTATCACGGCCATACTTTTGAGCAGATTGCGTGATATTACTATTTCGGTTTTCGTTCAACATTCTGAATTCCGGCATATTTTGAAGCTCTGACTGATCTCTTACAAATGACACGAAATACTCAAAGGGTGGGTAGCAATTTTGATCATTGGTCTCCACTTTGTATTGAAACACTTTAACGCGCCACTTCTCGACTAGTGACGGAGGTAGCTTCTTCACCACATACATATGACTTGACGAGTAATCAAGAATGCCTAACTCTGGCACAAACCTTCTGTTCACAAAAACTTGCTCCAAGAAATCAGAGAATTCTTGCAGCCCAAGTCTATCATTTTCCTTTATATGACGCCAACCTTTCAATTTATCTAGGAAGGCCAGCCCAACAACGACAGGGCTTCCATACCTACTTCGCAAGTCACTTATTGCTTTTCGATAGGATTCCTCAGAACCACGCAGAAAATAACATTTCACAACTTTCAGCGGGCCCGGACCAAGATGTTGTTTCAATAAATTCATCTTTTCATGAACACAATACACTCTATCTTCAACTAACGCTTTAAACGAATTTTCCCACTCCATATAATTAGTTTCATCGCCATCAAAAACCCAAACTTTTATATCAGGTATTCGCGTCAACGGTTTCATGTTGTATTGACGATCAATAGGTATATCGATAGATTGATTAACGGGCATCTTTACAAACGTGTTTCGGCCGGTTTCTTCCGGTTCAATATGTGGGACATTGTTCATTTGCACAGGGGTTTGATCAATTATTGAGCCGTAGGATACGGGTTCACTAGATTTGACATTACATTGCCTAACTTCAGGACACACATGTGGGTTACTAATAACGAAGTTTTGTACCTTTTCTTCCGAATTCAATACGGGAACCTTACACCGTATATCTGTATAACTTGGTTCTTCACGTACGACATCTTCATCGTCATCAAAACCAAAGGAGTTTTCGTTTTCCTCCCTTTCAATTCGCTCGCAAACTGCGATCACGGCTTGTTTTTCAGCAATTTGACTTTTCAGAGCCAATTGCGATAACTTTGCTTCATCTTCAACCAACTTTCTTTTCATCTCTGCTTCATCTTCAAATAACTTCTTTTTCATCTCTGCTTCGTCTTTAACTAACTTTTTTTTCAGTTCAGCTTCTTGCTCTGAAAATTCCAGTCTTGCTTTTAAAGCGGCGGTTTCTTTTTGGTATTCATAAATTTGCTGTTTGTGACTGGTGCGACTGTTTTGTGTATGGCGACTCGATCTCGAGCCGGCTCCAGATCTCGCGCGGCTACAGACGGATCCATTTTCAGATGGAAGCCTAATGAAATCCGTAACGGCTTGCCGGACTTTTTCAAATTTTATTTCAACCGACCTCATGCTATTGGCGAATTCATTTGTTTCCGTATTCTTGGCGAACTTCGAAACAATCTCTCCAGTAATTTTCTTCAATTCATCTCGATGGCATATAACTCTTTTCATTGCTTCGCGCACCTCCTCTTTATTTGTGAATAGCGCCATAACATTCTGAGTTGCGTCAATGCATCTTTCAACTTCACCTTTTGTTTCACGGAACTGGTTGCCAAGTTCAGTCAATCTCTGATCGAATCCGTGGAACAAAGTGCTGACACTACTGGTTGGATCATCAGAACCCACTGACTTGCTTTTCGCGGGGCTCTGGTCCACAACTTCATTTTTGACACTTCCACGTACGTCTTCAACATTCTCTGAACTTGGTGGAGCTGGGCAGTCAGCACTTGTCTCTGACGTTGCCACAGTTTTACTTTGTACGGCTGAGCAGTCAGCTTTATCTGGCGTTGCTGCAGCTTCCATTACTTTTAACTTCTCCGACTTTCAACTTTGTAACTGGTAAAGTTTCTGACTGTAGCGGTCGCTGCAACGGCTTGTTGCAAGACACGCTGGTATAGTGCTTGATTGGAGTCGACGCTACAGCTACAGTTCCCGTTGTACGCACTAGTCACTGACTAATGACCGCTCTGAGTACACTCTTGCAATCCTGATCACACACGCAGATCCAAGGAGCCTTCTTTAATAGCATAGAACAGCCAAATAGTAGTAATTAGTGGTCAGAAACTTGTAGATTTACCAGGATCAAATCATACTGCAATATATTAACGAATACAGAAAGAACAAAGTTAGATGTATCTAATTGTCTGTATACGACTTCGTGACTTAAGCGCGAGCACGCCCGCTACGGCGCTACACTGGCGATCTCTGATCTCTCAAAGCACGTGCTTCGCAGACTACTTTATCGATATAAGATTTAGGTCGCGGGAAATGAGGTTAATTGCAGGGATGCGCGGGAAGATTATTGGCACCCTGCTGGCACAGCTGTTACACAGTTTCTATTCACCACCGAGTCAGGTCCTAGTCTAAGTCAGTGAGTAGAGGGTCGAGTCCGAGTCGAAGTCATTGTGCTAACTGTTCAGTTTTGAGTTCAATCCGGTTCAATCCACTTTTTCCAACCCTACTCGAGTGATATAGAATGGCTCGCATTCATAATATCGTAATTTTTCTTAGTCCAAACAGTTTCCGGCCCTATTTTCCAAGTAAAAGGACTGATGGACGAAATACCAGTAATGTAGTGACTATACTATTCTTCGAAGTTTCAATGAAATGTCTGTCTTGGCCGTCCTAATCTCGAGTCATGCACAATGACTCGAGTACAAGTCGAGTCAATACCCAAGTTGACTCGAGTCGAATCGAGTCAAGTCGAGTCACCAAAACAACGTGACTCGAGTCATTACAACCCTGCATTGATAGATATTATATTATTAGGCTCAGATTCGAGCATGATCGACTTTCTATATCCCCAGTTTTTCAATTGCAGTGAAATACTATAAGACACTATATTTCCGTCCTCGCTGAAACAATGTTCTCCATCTTAAGAAAACATCTCTATTTGTCATTAAAAGCGTCTGCGGGTTGCGTGGTGCAATTCTCAAATTTACCAATTTATTAAGCCATCCATCAACCAAATATTGGTAGGAAAACGACTTTGCAATATTGCACACCCAGTTATTGCACGTCGTCCGACCCGATATAGCGAATCAAACTGTCATATAGCAATTGCGAGTAAACAGCAAGATACTTTGGGTACTTTCGTGCGTTTGTTAGTTTTGTGACGGAATATCTTCATCACAGTGCCATTACATTATTTTACTGCTCTGAACCGTTGCATATCGACACATAAATCAACCGCGGCGCTTCTATCATGCTGGCATTCGTAGGCAATTCTTAAATATATATTGCCGTCGAATGTATATTTATGGAATTGTTGTTTATGATTACGCAGATCCATGCAAGACAAGCACTACATAAGATTATCACAGACATTATCACTAATCCTGTCAAGCCTTCAGCTAGTGCAAATTCGCTCTGACTCTCCTTCTAAAACTGTAATAACAAGTGGATATTCTATTCTAAGCGGTATATCATGAGATTCAGGTGCACACGGCGTGGAGATACATCGGACAGTTGTACATAGCAGTAAAATAGTACCACCAACTTCCTGTTGTGCTTCTGTAGGCTAGTAGGCCTACATTGCAATGTCAGATCTTATCTGCACTGCAGGCATACATTTAGTATACATGCACTGCAATCATTTCGCTTACTTTGAAAGTCAAGTTTTACTGCTAACTCCTTCAAACAACTTGTGCTAACAAACTCCTTGGTGTGTAGAGAAGCAGAAGATCAATATATG